>VMDO01027915.1:0-24637 GCA_007922755.1 Pedetes capensis | reverse complement strand
AGGAAAAAAGCCTGCAATACAGGGATGGATTTATTATCAAATATCCATTTCAGGAAACCATCAGGTGGAATCAGGCAATGTAATGGGCAATTTGGTTTCAACTTCCCCGTCAGGAACAACGCCTGTGCGCACAAATACCCACGCATTCATTCCCAGGCGAGGCTCCTCACCAGACCATGAGCTTTCGGTGAGAGGGAGCGAATTCCACTTGGGAGGGCAGTTTCCTTTCCATTATACCAACAGAATGCTCCATTACACCGAGACACAGCACTCTCCGATCCACCGGGTAAATAAAGAACAAAACTGAAAATTTACAGGCACCTTGAAAATGCTAAGCATTTCCCCCTTAAATCAGGGAGCATGAGGCTCACCAACCGCCCCCCCCCCCCCCAGCCTGTGTTCGACTGCTGTGGCTGTGGCTGCACGTGGCCTTCACGGGGTCCATTAGTTCCCCCTGGCTACTCCCGGGACTCCATGCAACGCTCTCCTAGCAGGTGTTGTAACAGCCACCCACTCACAACTCCCAGGTGATGCTCTGCCTTGCTGACAAGGGCATTGTTGTTGCTGTTAGGTGCTGTTGAGTCGAGTCCGATTCATAGCGATCCTATGTACAGCAGATCGAAACACTTGCCGATTCTGTGCCAGGCACACGATCTTATTTATGTTTAAGCCCATTGTTGCAGACACTGTGTCAATCCATCTGGTGGAGGGTTTTCCTCTTTTGCGTTGACCTGCCACTCTCCCAAACATGATGTCCTTCTCCAGGGATTGATCTCTCCTGACTACATGTCCGAAATATGTAAGATGCACTCTGGCCATTCGTGCTTCCAAGGAGCACTCTGGTTGCACTTCTTCTAGGACAAGGGCATAGGGTGCTGTTTCTGATTTTGCTTTGTGGGTTCTCTCATCCCCAGAAAGAATCTGGGGCTACTTGTGCTAAGGAAAGGAAGGCACTCACAGGCTGGGGTCAGGGGCAACACTGGGTGCATGCAGATTCCCTCAGAAGTCTTGTTCACCCAGAGGTGACTGAGGCTCTGCTCCAGGACTCTACACAGGGCCACCCCCCAAATGCCCACCACACACCAGCTGGGTGGCTGAGAGAAGGACAGAGACAGCCTGCAGGTTCTCCGGTCCTACGTGCCTATGGTGGCTCAGAACTACTCAAGACATGGCACCGAGCTCAGAGTGTCTCCCCTTTTTCCCCCACCCCACCCATCCTTCTGTCTTCCCCAGGGCTCCAAGTGCATTAGAGCCACCCAGCCAGAAACCAAGGTGTACACCTACTGTCCACCTTGTACCGTGGTAGTGGACAGAAGCCTTCTTTTTTTCTTTTTTCTTTTTTTTTGCAGTACTAGGAGTTTGAACCCAGGGCCTCGAGCTTGCATGTTGTGCAAGTGCTGGACCACTGAGCTGCACCCTCAGCCCATTTTTTTACTTTTTGAGACAGGGTCTTGCTAAGTTACGCAGACTGCCTCTGGTCTCGAACTTGCATGCTCTGCAAGTGCTGGACCACTGAGCTGCATCCCCAGACCTTTTTTTTTTTTTTTTTTTTTTACTTTTTGAGACAGGGTCTCGCTAAGTTACGCAGACCGCCTCTGGTCTCGAACTTGCGATCCTCCCGCCTCCACCTCCCAAGCTGCTGGGATTACAGGCGTGCACCACTGCGCCTGGCTCTGGACAGTCGTCTTATAAGGTATAAAATGCCCACCAGAACACCAGGCACTCGAGTTCTCTGTGTGACCACGGCAATGAAAATTGACCTTGGCTCCAGCAAATGAGCTGACAAAAAGCTCCGCGGAGCCTGGCATGGACTGCTGTCACCTGACACCTGTGTGTGTGACAGCTGACAAGCAGGCTCGCCCAGTGGCCTTCCTCCCAGCTTCGGGAGGTGGGCGCCGCAAGTCCAATCCTCCTCACTTTGTGGCAGAATGAAGTGGTGCGGCGGGATGAAGCAGGGCCACGAGGCCAGCGGGGAGTCTGACTTCCGCTGGGCCAAGCCGTCCCAGCACAGCCCTTTGCAGTGCCACAGACGGGGCAGCTTTGGAAGTTTCTAACGGCAAAGCAAGAAGGCTTCGGAAATAGAAGTCGGCAGGGACAAACGACGCTTCCAGGTTTTAAACAATAAAAATCTTTTGCTTAATTTTCAGTACTCTGTCAAATATAAAACCAATGCTCAGGCATCCCTTGAATCACGGCATCAGGGTGGGGCCTGTGCCACCTTCCCTGCCTTCAGGCCCTGTCCTCCTCCTGGGCCGCACGGGCGGCGTCCTGGGCTGGCTCCGGGCTCTGTGTTTACGGGCAGGGTGGCAGGAAGGACATGACCTCCCCAGCTCACGGCGGGTTAAGCAGCCTGATTGAACGCTGCTGCTAATTAAGGGCCCCTCTCGTCTGGCAGGACCACCAGGGTACCTTCTGCACTTGTTCATGACCACAGCACCTCGCTCAGAAATTAACTCCTGATGAGTGCAGACAGGGGCCCAGCTGGTCCGCCGAGTCCTCCCAAGTAGATAAATGAAGTGTAATCAGCGCGCCGCCGACGGCCAAGGGAAGAGGGGCTCTCCGTGACCTCTCGGTGAAATGCGGAGTATACTTCCACTGTGGCTTAATTCTCGGCGCTGGGGACACTCCGTGTAGCCAGGAATGGCGTGAAGAGCCGACAGCCACAGGGAGGGCGCAGGGGTGGCCGCCACCGAAAGCCCACCCCAGGAAGCAGGAGCTAAAAGCACAAAGGGGCAGTTTATGGGAAGCTAATTTTTAATTGGCAAATATCTTCAGGAGGTGAGAGGTGCTGTCTCCCCTATAACTCCCCCAGCCTTGAGGACAGCAGCTCCTGGCACAGATTGCAAATCACTCGATCATTCTGCCCGGGCTTACGACGTGAAAGGCGCATTTTCTGTCACTCATAGAAAGATTCTTTCCCCAAAGCTCTATTTAAGGAGAGGAGATCGGGGGTCGTCATTGCCCGGGCCTTCCAGGTAGGCGGACGGACATGTTCTGGGTCACACGGCAAGGCTGCAGCTGAGATGCAACTCGTATCCGGGGTCTTTCCATTCATCTTAGTGCCCTCTGGGCGGGAACACCTCCCGCTACGGCCTCTCTGCAGGTTGACACGTGTAGGTGGTGACGGGGAGGGCTTGGAGCCAGGGGACTGAGTGATGCCCGTGGCCAGAGGCCACAGCACTGCACTGCCCACAGAGCGGCAACTTGTGGGACATCATCCTTGAGGTGCGACAAAGGAACAAAAGCCAGGCTGCGAGCCACTGTTTCAGTATCTATAGTGCAACAAAGCCACCTCTCTCTATGACTTTTGTTTTTGTTTTTGGTTGTTTTTTTTTTTTTTTTGCAGTATTGGGGGTTGGACCCAGGGCCTTGCGCTTGCATGCTCTGCAAGTGCTGGACCACTGAGCTGCACCCCCAGCCCATTTTTTACTTTTTGAGACAGGGTCTCGCTAAATTACGCAGACTGCCTCTGGTCTCGAACCTGCGATCCTCCTGCCTCTGCCTCCCAAGCCTCTGGGATTACAGGCATGCGCCACCATGCCCAGTGGTTCTCTATGACTTTTGAAAGGGGCAGGCAGGGTCTTCCAAGAAAAAAGATGAAATGATAGCATGACTCCGTTTGTTATCTTGTTAATGTCACCAAAAAATGGTCACTGAGCTAGGAACGAGATGGAGAAATGAAGAAATGGCATTTGCTTCCTTGATGAAAAAATTTAAAAACGTAAGGGTTTCTCAGAGAACCTGGAACAATTACCTCAGGGACAAAAGGTAGGATGGATAAGATGAGGCAGGGAAGGTTAGCCAAGAACCTAAACTGCTGAAGGGTGGGTTTTTATATAGTGGCGGCATACACCTGTAATCCCAGCACTTTGGAGGCAAAGGCAGGAGGTTTGTGAGTTTGAGGCCAGACTGGGCTACAAAGGGAGACCCCATCCCTCCACCTCCCCCAAAGAGTATATTTATTATCTATTGCTGAACCCAGAATTTAGCAGCTTCACATGAGTCACACTGATTATCTCCTAATTTCCACGAGTCTGGGGTTGGGGCGTGGCTCTGCTGGGTGCCTTTGGCTCAGGGATTTCCACAAGGCTGCGATCGTGGTGCTAGCCAGGGCCAGGCCAGCTCAGAGCCTGACGGGGGTGGGGAGGCTCCACTTCCAACCTCATTTCCACGGCTGTGGCCGCCCTCAGCTCGTCACCAGCTGTTAATCACGTTGCTCTTGCCACGGATCCCTCACAGCATGTCAGCTTATTTCCCCACGCTCAGAGAGGCCAGGGAGTAAGAGACAGGGGCAAGAGGAGGAAGAGGCGAAAGAGGAGGAGGCAGCAGCAGGCAAAACAGAAGCAGCAATACAGAAGTTACCTTGTCTTTTTGAAACCTAATCTCAGGAGGGGGCTGGGATTTAGCTCAGTTGGTAGAGCACTGCACTGCAGTCTCTGAGGCCCCGAGTTCAATTCCCAGCACCACAAAAATGGGAGAAGGGCCTGGCAATCCACTCCCAAGGCAATCCCGAAACAGCCATTGAAAACCCTATGAGGGTTGCTATGAGTTGGATACTGACTGGACGGCACCTAACAACAACAACAATCTCAGGAGGGGACTAGGATTTAGCTCAATGGGTAGAGCACTGCTCTGCAGTCTCTGAGGTCCCGAGTTCGATTCCCAGCACCACAAAAACAGGAGAAGGACGTGGCAACCCACTCCCAAGGCAATCCCAAAATAATCAGCCATTGAAAACCCTACAAGGGTCGCTATGAGTCAGACACAACTTGACGGCACCTAACAACAATCTCAGGAGTGACACTGCATGACTTCTGCCATCTTTGACTTTTTAGAAGTGAGCCAGGAGGTCCAACCCACACACAAAGGGAGCTGTTTACAGAAGAGCATGAAGACCAGAGGGCAGAGACCCCTGGGACACTGAAGTCGGCTCACCACAGAGAGGCTCCTCAGACACTGGATGAACCAGAGCCCGATTCTTCCACAGTGACCCCCTTAAAACTACATATAACTATAAGGTGAGGCCGCACATTGGGCTATGCATCATTATTTCCACTCTCCCTCACATCACTTATTCAGGGACCCTGGAGGTGAGCATGTCTTCCTGTCAGATATGGAGTGAAAACAAGGAAAACATGGCAGACCCATGCCAAGATGAAGGAGTTGTCAGGCACAGGTGCCCAGAGCCGATCGCTCTTTGGGATCAATCGTTGGTGGCTCATCCTCTCTTATGATCCGTCCGTAGACTGCTGTGGCTATGCCAGCATTCAGTTCTACCCCCTTCCAAAAGAAAAGTACGTGTGGAGAGAGACATCTTCCCAATAATAACTACCACTGACATTTGCTGAATGTGTATGTTGGTCAAGTGCTGAGTTAAGCACTTGTCCACCATTGCTGCATTTAATCTTCCAATAACGTTATTCCATAGGTGAAGAGAGGTGCATCCGATAGGCATGGATCCCCCTCGTTTAGGAACCATGGGCTTGTGGTTTGATGTTTTCAGTGATACTCTCTTGCATTAGAGCCTATACAGATCACAGGACCACGTAACTTCTATTTATTTGCACAGCATACTACACTCTTAGAAAATCGAAAGCTATCAGTTACAAAGTACTAGAATAAAAATAAATTTAGTGAAGTGTACTGTTGTTAGGTGCCGTCGAGTCGGTATCCAACTCATAGCGACCCTCTGTACAACAGGGGAAACGCTATGGTCAGTGCTTCTCTGCTGTTCATAGGGTTTTCAATGGCAGATTGATTTTTGGGAGGGGGTTGCCAGGTCCTTCTCCCAAGCCTACAGCTTCTGGTGTTCCCAGGAGGTCTCCCATCCAGGTACTAACCAGGCCCGACCCTGCTTAGCTTCCGAGATCTGATGGGATGGGATGCCACAGGGCTGTGGCTGCAGGCAGTGAAGTGTACAACATGAGAATATTAAAAAAACCTAACTGCCATGATGTGATCACATACTAGCAATGACTAAACAATAAATTTTGTGATAACTCATCTGTATTGTAAAAACTTGAAAAATAAGAGCCGGGTGTGGTGGCGCACTCCTGTAATCCCAGCAATTTGGGAGGCAGAAGCAGGAGGATCGCAAGTTCGAGACCAGAGGCAGTCTGCGTAATTTAGTGAGACCCTGTCTCAAAAAAGTAAAAAATGGGCTGAGGGTGCAGCTCAGTGGTAAAGCACTTGCAAAGCATGCAAGTGCGAGGCCCTGGGTTCAAACCCCAGTACCGCAAAAAAAAAAAAAAAAAAAAAAAACCTTGAAAACTATAGAAGAGTAAGATGAAGACATTTAATCACCCATGATTCTAACTACCAAAAGACATTTGGGTAAGTTTCCTTTAACTTGTTTTTCTATAGTATGCGAGTGTGTTAATATATCTTTTTTTTCTTAAATCTGCTGTCAAAACACATTGGCTGAATAGCCTGCTTTTTCACTACAATATTGTGAGCATTTTCCATGTTAAATAAATGTTCTTTAAAAAAAAACAACCTGATTTGAAGAGGCTACCCAATCATTCATCATCTTATTATCATTTAATTTTTAATAACTAGTTCTTTTTAGTCATTTTCTAAAAAATCCAAATTTAGCTGAGCACAATGAAGCATGCACACAATCCCAGCAACTTAGGAGGCGGAGCTGGGAAGATCACAAATTCAAGGCCAGAGGCAGCCCGCATAATTTAACAAGACCCTGTCTCAAGATTTAAAAAAAAAAAAAAGGGGGGAGTTCTGAGGGTGCAGCCCAGCAGTAGAGTACTTCCAAAGTATGTGCAAGGCCCCCAATTCAACCCCTAAGTACAAATTAAAAAAATAAAAATTTTGTTCCTTTGTTCCTTCCTGCTTCTTAAAAAAATTATTTGATTGTGTCAATTCTCCTATTGGCTCTTTAGCCACATTTCTTTACAGTTTTAAATGTCTACACCAGAGTTTACAACATATGCTGTAACTTTTCCCAGTCCACCACAGTCAATACTCTAGTACTTCCTATAAAAGGCAAGTATCTTGCAAGCCGCCCATGTCCTTTGTGTTATGGTGGCTGTAAGTATGACAGATACAGATGTTATAAACCCTCTGAGACAGTGTCATAATCCTTGCTATAATAGTTAGGTGGTTAATAAGGAAAGAGGATAAAAGCAAAATAAAGAGGATAAAATGCTTTGTATTTATTGAAATATTTAACATTTCTGATATTCTTCATTTCCTCCCAAGGATCTGAGGTCACGTCTGGTATCATTTCCCGTCCACTTGAAGAAATTCCTTCAGCATTTCTTATAGTGCAGGTATGCTAATGGTGACTTCTTGGAATTGTCTTTTATCTGAAAATGTTCTTACTTCCCCTTCATTCTTGAAGGATATTTCTACTAGATACAGAATTCAAGTTGAAAATCCTAAGTTGTTTTCTTCTGTTCTGGTTGCTGTGGTTTCAGGTGACAAGCCAGACATTAACTGGATTTTTTTCTCCTGTATTATTTTTCTCCTGCTATCTTCAAAGTTTGCTCTTTAACATTGGTTTCCAAATTTGAAAAAACCCACAGGGGACTTTCTATACTTATTTTGCTTGGTGTCCCTGAGCATCTTGTATCTACAAAATTCTATTTGTCAATGAATTTGAAAAAATATGCTATTAATTGAAAAGTGAAGATGTCACACTGAAGACAAAGGTGTGCCTGACTCATGCCATGGTATTTTCAGTCGCATCATATGGTTGTGAAAGCTGGACATTGAACAAAGGAGAGAGAAGAAGAATTGATACTTTTGAATTATGGTACTGGAGATGATTATTGAATATACCATGGACTGTCAAAAGAACCAACAGATCTGTCCTAGAAGAAGTACAACCAGAGTGCTCCTTAGAAGCAAGGATGGCCAGACTGTATCTTATATATTTTGGACATGTAGTCAGGAGAGACCAATCTCTGGAAAAAGACATCATGTTTGGGAGAGTGGCAGGTCAATGAAAAAAAGGAAAACCCTCCACTAAATGGATTGACACAGTGTCTGCAACAATGGTCTTAAACATAAATAAGATCGTGTGCCTGGTACTAGAATCGGGAAGTGTTTTGATCTGCTGTACATAGGGTCGCTATGAGTCGGACTCGACTCGACGGCACCTAACAACAACAACCACCTAACAACAACAACACTATTTTTTCTCCTCCATTTGCTCTCTCTCCTCTATCGTTTCCCTTCAACTAAGTCCACACAGTGAATTTTTAATTTCAGACAGGACAGACAGGGCTGGTTGGGATCACTGGGTAAAAGCGGGGCTCCAAAGCTATTCATTTCCATATTCCTAGTGTTCCCACACTGGCCGGATACCAGGGGAGGCAGTGAGGATGTACAGCACACCTCCCTGACCTTCAAGGTCCTACAGTCTGGTCAGAGAGAAGAAATCAGACCATTACAAATCACTGGAATCAATGGGATGACGGATCGGGTAGAGTGTTCCGGAATGCAAAAATGGAAGAGGCCAAAGTGGCCGGGGGGGGGGGGCACTGTGAGGAGGGAAGGGGCACTGCCCAGATCTCCCCAAGAGAACCCAGTGGGCTGACGCCCTCCGGGTGCTCCAGGATCCCAGGCAGCTCCCGACACAGAGACCAGGGGCACAGCCCGTGCTCAGTCACAAATTAATGGTTTCCTATCCATGCTCTCCCTGGTCCTGGCCAGCATTCCAGACAACGGCTGTGCTCATGTAGGTCTCTTGTGGTTTTCTAGTGCTGCAAAATAGGCAACCCCACAGCACAGTGGTTCAACAGCCCCTTCATTCATCTTGCTCACAATCTGCAATTTGGGTAGATGTGGGCTGTGGTGTCAGCTGGTGCCAGTCCACTGGAACTGGAAAACCCACTCCCAAGGCGGCACACACACACGGCTGCCAAGTAGGTGCCTTTAGCTCAGGGACTTCCACAAGGCTGAGATCATGGTGTTAGCCAGGGCCATGGGCAGCTCAGCGCCTTGATGGGGGGTGGGGGGAAGGCTCTGATCTCTGTGGTTTCAGGTGACAAGCCAGACATTAACTGGATTCTGCTCTCCCGTATTATTTTTCTCCTGTTGTCTTCAAAGTTTGCTCTTTAACTTTGGTTTTCAAGTTTGAAAAAACCCACAGGTGACTTTCTATCCTTATTCCGCTTGGTGTCCCTCAGGATCTTGTATCTATAAAGCTACAGTCCTTCTTCAGAAAGCTGCATGGGCTTCCTGGTGGCCTGATGGGTGGGTCCCTGAAGCAAGTGTTGCATGAGACACGAAGTCAAAGCAGCCAGTCTCATAAGACCTGAGCCCGAACTGGCCACTTTCACTCCTAGTATATTCTAGCAGCCTGCAGCCATAGCACTGTGGCATCCGATCTCATCAGATTTCGGAAGCTAAGCAGGGTCGGGCCTGGTTAGTACTTGGATGGGAGACGGCCTGGGAACACCAGGTGCTGCAGGCTTGGGAGAAGGACCTGGCAACTCACTCCCAAAAATCAATCCGCCATTGAAAACCCTATGAACAGTAGAGAAGCACTGACAATAGTGTTTCCCCTGTTGTACACAGGGTCGCTATCAGTCCGATACCGACTCGACCGCATCTAACAACAACAACAATGACAACTAGGCAGGAGGAAAGTGAGTCAGGAGGCCCCTGCAGCCATCCATTCCCCAGCCACCTGCAATGTGAATGTCAATGTCAGCTTCCCCTGAGACAAACACGTCGATCCAGTGGTCAGCGCTTCTCTGATACATAATATCCTTAGAACAGCATAGTTGTAAGGAGAATTAAAAATAAATCCTACATTTAGCCAGGAAGGATGACAGAGGCTGTGAGCCACACTCCACCCCTAGCGAATGAAAAGGAAATTGTTCAGTGGGGCCTGCATCCTTATCAAGATCACAGCCTTCTAGATTTCTAACCTCTTGAAATGCCTGCTTCTTTGGCCCATTCCTTTGAAGCCACTGGGGAGTTCATCAGCCCCCTCCAGGCAGAGGCTCCAGAAAGTTCTCTCTCCTCCCCAGGGCCCAAACTTCACTATCAAAGACGCATGCAACCTTGGCTACAGGCAGCAACAGCCCTCTGCTACTGTCCGCCTTCATGTCTCAGAGGAGGACCATCCTTAGCATCTGGGTCTATATTCTCTATCTTTAATAAACCAGGTCTATATTCCCTATTGGGAGAAGGACCCGGCAACCCACTCCCAAAAATCAATCCACCATTGAAAACCCTACGAACAGCAGAGAAGCACTGGCAATAGTGTTCCCCCTGTTGTACAGAGGGTCACTATGAGTCGGATACCAACTCGATGGCACCTAACAACAACAACAACATATTCCCTATTGGGAGAAGGACTCAGCAACTCACTCCCAAAAATCAATCCGCCATTGAAAACCCTACGAACAGCAGAGCAGCACTGATAATAGTGTTTCACCTGTTGTACACAGGGTCTCTATGAGTGGGATACGGACTCGATGGCACCTAACAACAAAAACATATTCCCTATTATAATTTCTGTGTCTCGTATAAATTCTTTTATGCACTGAACATAAGCAAACCGCTGCACCAGGGAGGTATCTGCTGGCGGGTCTCTGGGATAGGCCTCCTGAGCCCGCCAGACCTGCCAATCCACCTTCTGGGTAATACTCTCCCCCTCCTATGATCATTCTGCTTAAAAACAAACTTCCAGGAGCCAGAAGCTAGCCTTGGGAACACAGGGAAAAGTGTCCTTCCGCAGAGCTGGAAGGTCAAGGTGTGTGAATAGCCAGGTCAAAGTAAAAAAGACAGAGGTGTCACGGAATTGCTCTGTCTCAGACAGCTCCTCTTGCTAAGTCTTCCCAGCGTCTTATCAGATCAGGAATAGATTCCCACCAGATTTCACGGAAAGGCAAGAAAATATCTACCTCCATGGCATTCAGCTAAAATTTTCTAACACAAGCTGGATGAGGTGGCGCATACCTGTAATCCCAGCGGTTTGGGAGGCGGAGGCAGGAGGATCGCAAGTTCGAGACCAGAGGCAGTCTGCGTAATTTAGCGAGACCCTGTCTCAAAAAGTAAAAAAAAAAAAAAAAAAAAAAAAAAAAAAAAAAAAAAGTGCTAGGGGTGCAGCTCAGTGGTCCAGCACTTGCAAAGCATGCAAGCACGAGGCCCTGGGTTCAACCCCTAGTACTGGGGGGGAAAATTTTCTAACACAGTGTATTAACTAATGTTTTAAAGTTCCACATTTTCTCTATATCATTCATGCTGTACTGTATAGATTTATTTTATTTTATTTTATTTTATTTGGCTTTTTGAAACAAGGTCTTGCAGTGTGACCCACACTGGCCTGGAACTCATGATCTGCCTGCCTCTCCCTCCCGAGTGCTGGGAATACAGGTGTGCACCACCACACTTGGCTTATCCGTTGATTTTTTAATCAGCTGTTAGTTGTAGAATAAAACCTCCTCAGCCAGCACTGAAATCTAGCAAATTATGCCTTAGGATTTTAATTTTTAAAATAAGTTTTACATTTTTATGTGAGGGTTCATAAGCCCCCAAATATAGCTGGTTATTTTTAGTTCAATTGTTTAATTTACTAAGTTATGTCCTCGAAAAAACAGAAGCAATTCATCAACTTAGTGAGTTTAAAACTGAAAGAAGTTAAATATGAGTGGGCAAACTGAGAGAACATGCAGAAAAGATAAAGAAAAAAAGACATTAAAATGTTCATCTTTGAATTTTCCTCTTCTCAAAAAGAAACAAATCAGACAGACAAGAAGACTTGAATTCTTCTTTTCTGGAAATGTTATGCTGTGTATATCTGCAAATATATAAACTACAAGGGTAATTTTTGCTACAATCTAGAATGTCACTTTACCAGATTATAAATTTAGCCGGCATTCTTCTGTACAACCTACCTCATGATACCAAGCAACGCAAACATACTGCCAAACAGCCAGGGTTTTAATATTCTAACTTCCACGTCTTCCACCGCATAATTTCCTGTAATAATCTCATTCACGCTGAGGCCCAGAGGCACTCTTCTTCATGCCTTGTAGGTCAGTATGCCAACAGTAGGAAGATCCGTTGTCAAAAGGCTGAGCTTTCTGAGCGAGCCTTGAACAAATTCCACCCACACTGCCCACTTCCCAAATGGCGATCGTGTAAGGAAGAAAATTTTAAGAAAATGGCTCTAATGCCATTTTTAGTTAAAAGCACCGAGAGATTTACAACGATCAAGTAATATGCCAGTTTCTTTCAAACGATGCCAGCGCTCGACGCCAACACAATTACAAGTTGGAAAACTGCGTAATGAATAAGGCAGCTCATAATTTCCCTTAGAATACGTACGGACAACTTATGAAGTGACATAAGAAAGCAGAGTCACGGCAAATGTTGAAACCTTCAATCTGAGCTCCATCGCTTTGGGGCATTTGAGTCAAACTCCATCATCTGGAAATCCCTAACAATAAGAAATAGTAGGTCACAGGCTGCTTGAGAAACACCTGCAATGCCTTCACCTAATGAGGTGCGTGCGCGAGAGCTTCGAGTTCCTCTTCAAGTGAGAAACGTTAATAGTTCGATCTGACATAATAAGCCCGGACTCAAGCCCTGCAGAAATGAAAATACTCAACGCAGAGGCGTTTTTCCCTTCCAAATCTTCAACTCTGCCAGTTCCCTCACTGAAAGCCACCTGGTGGGAAAATGTGGATGGGCACATGCTGGATGGGCACGGTTCTTTCCAGGGTAGGGCCTCGTTCACCTGGTGGTCTTCAGAGGCTCCACAGGAACAAGGGAGAGTTTTCCTCTGGTGTCTCCTGCCTCACCCTCCCCTACTCTTCCCACCACACACACAGCCTCCGTCCAGAGTGGCCTCACTGGCACTTCATTCTGAGCTCCAAACCCCATCCCTTTCAAGGCACTTATTTGCTGGGTCAAAGAGAAGGAGGCGACTCTCCAAGGTACCCCTTGAAAATCCCTTGCATACCTTCTATCAGTTCCTCCCCAAGAGGCTTGTACTGTCATTTTCTTCCAACTGCGCTGCCAGCTTTCTGCAGCCACATCACCATGGCATCCAATCCCACCTGATCTCGGAAGCCAAGCAGGGTCCTTGGATGGCAGACTGCCTGGGAACACCAGGGGCGGCAGGCTAGGGAGAAGGACCCAGCAGCCCACTCCCGAAACAATCAGCTATTGAAAACCCCACATTGGGTCTCTATGAGTCAGATCCAACTCCATGCCACCTAACCCCAACGACATGCTGTCATCTTCCACAAATGAAAATACAGAAGTTTCAGTTGAATGTTCTGAATGTCCCCCAAAGGCCATGTGGTGAAGGCTTGGCCTGCAGCCTGTGATGCTACTGGGAGGTGATGGAACCTTTGGGTGGGAGGCAGGGCCTAGTGGAAGGAAATCACATCATTGGGACTCCATCCCTTCCTGTCTCTTTTGCTTCCCAGCCACCATGAGGGGAGCAGTTTCCTCCACCACACCCTGCCCAAAGGCAATGGGGCCCAAGACAATGGAGCCAAGCGACCATGAAGAACCTCTGAAACCATGAGCCAAAATAAACCTTCCTTCCTTATAAGTTGATTATCTCAGGTATTTTGTTACAGTGCTAGAGCTAACACAAATGTGAATTTCAGATAAACAAGAGCTAACTAGTACAGACAGGTTGGGATTTAGCTCAGTTGGTAGAGCGCTGCACTGCAGTCTCTGAGGACCTGAGTTCAATTCCCAGCACCGCAAAAATGGGAGAAGGGCCTGGCAATCCACTCCCAAAGCAATCCCGAAACAGTCAGCCATTGAAAACCCTATGAGGGTCGCTAAGAGTTTGGGCATTTGGGGCTGGGATTTAGCTCAGTGG
The DNA here is from genome assembly GCA_007922755.1 of Pedetes capensis. Lineage (NCBI taxonomy): Eukaryota > Metazoa > Chordata > Mammalia > Rodentia > Pedetidae > Pedetes > Pedetes capensis. Next base: position 10,818 of record VMDO01027915.1, on the reverse strand, counting down.
ATAGAGCTCTGCGCTGTAGTCTCTGAGGCCCCGAGTTCAATTCCCAGCACCCCCAAAATGGGAGAAGGGCCTGGCAATCCACTCCCAAAGCAATCCCGAAACAGTCAGCCATTGAAAACCCTATGAGGGTCGCTATGAGTCGGATACCAACTCGACAGCACCTAACAACAACAACAACTAGTACAGACAGCCCCAGCTTACAATGGTTTGATTTACCAGTTTTCAAAATTATGATGGTGATGGTATAAAGGCAAGTTGACATCCCCAGTGAGCCACGCAGTCATGACATGACAGCAAACTACCAAAACTCTGCAGTGCACTGCGTGGCTAAGACAGGCCATTCCACAAGCTGGGTTTGTTAAGTGCACTTTCCATTTGGAACATTGTCAACTTATGATGGGGTTGTTGTGATGTCACCCCAACCCAAGTCAAGGAGTACCTGTCTAAATACACCCTAAATAGTGCACGGGGTGTGTTTACACTAAAAACTTATCTGTTATTCCGCTGAAGCTCAAATTTAACAGGGCGGTTGGTATTTTATCTGGCAAATCTGTGCAGTACGTTCAAAATATGCAGAAAGATAAATTAACCTCTTTGCCTCTTTCTGGCAGTCAATCTGGAAAGTAGAGACAAGGCAGCCCCGAGGAGCCACGGGTGGAGGTGAGGGAAGGGAAAATGTGAGGAGAAAATAAGGGCTTCCTTATTTTAGTAGAATTCCATGTGGCGTTTCTCAGCCTTTAATGTGCGTACAAATCACTCAGGGATCTTGTTAATTTAACACGTGGACTGTGATTTGGTAGGGCCAGAGGGCTGGACTGCTCTCTTTCTAATCCCTTCCCAGGTGAGGCTGATGCAGCTGGCCCAGACACCAGGCTTCCCAGAAGCAAAGGCAGGCAAAGGAGGGCCTGCGATGGTGGGGCTGTGCGGCGGAGGACGGCAGAGGCGGCGGTGAGAAAAGAAGCTTTCCCAGCAGAGTGAAACATACGTCTTTGGTCTCTTCAGAAGTTCCTTCCAATTCCCCACTGTGCTAAGTAACCGCTGCTGTCACATGTACCAAGACACGGATTTTCAGCACAAACACACACACATACATAAAGCAAAAGCATTAAACAATAACAAACACGCGTGCTTCTCATGCTTGTTGTTGTTGTTGTTAGGTGCCGTCGAGTCGGTATCCGACTCATAGCGACCCTCATAGGGTTTTCAATGGCTGACTGCTTCGGAATTGCCTTGGGAGTGGATTGCCAGGTCCTTCTCCCATTTTTGTGGTGCTGGGAATTGAACTCGGGACCTCAGAGACTGCAGCGCAGCGCTCTACCAACTGAGCCAAATCCCAGCCCGCTTCTCATGCTATTGCTGAGAAAACAAGCAGCACATTTAAGAATACAGCATAAAAGCCTTTTTCCATCTGGTTGTTGTTGTTGTTAGGTGCCGTCAAGTCGGTATCCGACTAATAGGGACCCTCATAGGGTTTTCAATGGTTGACTGTTTCGGGATTGCCTTGGGAGTGGCTTACCAAGTCTTCCCATTTTTGCGGTGCTGGGAATTGAACTCGGGACCTCAGAGACTGCAGCACAGCGCTCTACCAACAGAGCTAAATCCCAGCCCTTGTTCAATCTGAACAACCTACTAAAACCAGCGCCTACAGCCATGCTTCCCTGACATCTGACCTCAACAGATCTCCGAAGCTAAGCTGGTCAGCCTGGTTAGCACTTAGATAAGAGACCGCCCGGCAACCCACTCCCAAAATAATCAGCCATAGAAAACCCTATGGATAGCAGAGAAGCACTGACAATTGTGTCGGGCATGGCACAGTGTCAAGCAGTGTGTTGTTCTGTTGTATGTAGGGTATGAGTCAGACCCAACTTGTCGGCACCTACAAAGGTATAAGCTGTGTAGAATTCATGAAATCAGTACTCCTATAAACCCACTCGGGGCTGGGATTTAGCTCAGTTGGTAGAGCGCTGTTCTGTAGTCTCTGAAGTCCCAGGTTCGATTCCCAACAAAAATGGGAGAAGGATGTGGCAATCCACCCCTGAGGCAATCCTGAAACAATTAGCCATTGAAAACCCTATGAGGGTCGCTATGAGTCAGACACAACGACTCGATGGCACCTAACAACAACAACAAAAACCCATCTGATCCCTCAGGCTCTGGCCATAGCTGACTCTTGGTGATGCGTGTGCCTGTAAGAAAGAGAAAAGAAAAACGTTGTCCTTTGTGCTAGTTCAGTGGCTCATTACACGTGCTGAGGATGGACAACTAAGACTCCGGGTGCTTATACATAAGACTCTCACGGTTTCCTCGATGCCTCTGACTCAAGACAGAAAATGGCATTGGTAACTTTGGAGAACATCAGAAAGTATTTTTGTCATATACAGAAAGCCACAGTTCTCTTACCCTGAAATTCTACCACTCAGTTCATTAACTATAAGGAACAGGATGTAACCTTTTGGCAATGATTTTTCCCTAACTCAGGATGTTCTGTGGTAGGATGTTTTGGAGAGCCAGAACCAAACTGCTTGGGCCCAGTCCGGGTTCTGACGCTTTCCACCTAGAATCCTGGGGGTCACAGAACGCCCAGCCTCACGTTTCCACATCTCTAAAAAGGGGTCAGTAAAAGCGTCTGTCTCTAGATTGCTGTGAAGAATGAACTGAATAAAGTGTGTGAAGAGCTCAGCACAGTAGCTAGGAAGAGTTCAACAATTTGTTGTTGTTGTTGTTGTTAGGTGCCGTCGAGTCGGCATCCGACTCATAGCGACCCTCATAGGGTTTTCAATGGCTGACTGTTTCGGGATTGCCTTGGGAGTGGATTGCCACATCCTTCTCCCATTTTTGCGGTGCTGGGAATTGAACTTGGGACCTCAGAGACTGCAGCGCAGCGCTCTACCAACTGAGCTAAATCCCAGCCCCTTTTACAACAGGGGAAACACTATTGTCAGTGCTTCTCTGCTGTTCATAGGGTTTTCAATGGCAGATTGATTTTTGGGAGGGGGTTGCCAGGTCCTTTTCCCAAGCCTACAGCTTCTGGTGTTCCCAGGTGGTCTCCCATCCAGGTACTAACCAGGCCCGACCCTGCTTAGCTTCCGAGATCTGACGGGATCGGATGCCACAGGGCTACCGCTGCAGGAGTTCCACAATGTCACCTATTAATACCTTGTGATTACTATTGCTGTAATTTGTTTTTGTTTTTCCTATTTTGCATGATATTCTGAATCACCACGTTACCCTGAGGCCATAGACTAGTCATCCTTTCATTAGATCATTTTCTCTATTTAGGCTCTCTAGAGATAAAACCAAGTCTCCATGAGGGGCCTGAAGGTATAGTGAGACAGGAAAGCCAAGGAGGCCAGCAAAATACGTTCAGAGATGCATACAATGAACTATCTTAGTCCACTTACTGTTACTAAGACAGAATGCCCGAGGCTTGGGAATGTATAAAACAGAGCTTCAAACCTGCAAAAACTTGGATTCAGGTTCAGGTTCAGGTTCAATATATTAAAATTTAAAGGGCTTGGGTTCGGTTCACATTTGGGTTTGAAGTTTTAATCCTCTGTGTAGACAGATGAATAAATTTTTTTAAACTTTTTTTCCAATTTTTAAACAGCTAATGATATAAAAAAAAAAAAGAAAAGAAAAGAAAAAAGGAAAGCAAACCATTAAAAGCTGAATCCACACCCAATTTTTCACGGGGTTCAGGTTTGGGTTCAGAAAAAATTTTTAAAATGCTTGGACCGGAACAGGGTTAGCGTTCAGTGTGTAGCCCTGCTACCTACACACAGGATTTAAACCTGAACCTGAATGGGACCAGAACCCTCTAAATTTTCACATATGGAACCTGCACCAGATCCTGAACCTGATTTTTTGGCAGGTTTGAAACGCTGGTGTAAAGAGGTTTGTTTTGTTTTCTGTTCTGGAGGTCCGGAAGTCCGCAGTCGGGCAGCTGCACCTGGTGAGGGCCTCGTGCTGCTGCTTCCCCTGATGGAAAGTGGAAGGGCACGTTCAGGAGAGGACAAGTGGGCTGGACTCAGGGACAGCTCACCCAGTCCTGCAAGAAAGGTGGGAACCCATGTCTGAGGGCAGCGCCCCCACAGCTCACCTCCCGACACCGCTACCCTGAGGGATTAGGGCTCCAACACATGAACTTTTTGGGGCACACACAAACCACGGCACCAGCTCTCTGAAATGCCTTCTTCATGAAGTGGAGCTACACAGCGCGGGCTGGTACCTGAAGAGCCTGCTCCAATCTACCCTAAATGCACACACAGAGAAACTCATCCTATCATGAACAGCCCTTACTTCCCACCAGGACGTAAAAGACAACGTCCCAAGAAGAAGAGAAGGTGTGAGAGCTGATTTGTGTCATTAGCCACATCCATAAATAAGCTCGCCTGCAGCGGTAGCCCTGTGGCATCCGATCCCGTCAGATCTTGGAAGCTAAGCAGGGTCGGGCCTGGTTAGTATCTGGATGGGAGACCGCCTGGGAACACCAGAAGCTGTAGGCTTGGGAGAAGGACCTGGCAACCCCCTCCCAAAAATCAATCTGCCATTGAAAACCCTATGCACAGCAGAGAAGCACTGACAATAGTGTTTCCCCTGTTGTACAGAGGGTCGCTATGAGTTGGATACCGACTCTACGGCACCTAACAACACCACTACCACCACCACCAACAACAACATAAATAAGCTCAGCAAGAAATATTTCCTGGAGTCCCTTCCCCTATGGACAATTCTGCCACAGACTGTACGGGACGGCATGGCATCAGAGAAAGGGCCAGGACCGAAGGGTCACTGCATCCTGATGCCCTACAAAGTTGGTCTCAGAAGGGGAAGGCCCATAGCTGCTGATGGTCTATTAAGCCCTCCCTGCTTTGTGCTTTATGCCCAACTATGAGAGAAAGCAGGGGAGAACAGTTCCTTTTCCATGACTAGGAACCTCTGAAGAGAAGCCCTAGGATAATACTAATTAAGTGATAGAAGGTCAGAGAGGGCCGCTGTGCCACCGCTCAGACCCCCAGGTGATCTTCAGCAGCAAAGCCTCAACTGAAGGTGGCCGCCACTTTTCTGGCCATCGAAATGTGCAGAGCAGCTCTGCTTGGCTGCGACACACCATGGCTGTCCAAGAATTTCTCAAAGACTAAGCATTTGATAATGGGAGAAGGACCTGGCAATCCACTCTCAAGGCAATCCCGAAACAGTCAGCCATGGAAAACCCTATGAGGGTCGCTATGAGTCGGATACCGACTCGACGGCACCTCACAACAACAAGCATTTGATAAAGATTCAGATTAGATTAAAAAGAAAGATGAAACAGTAGGTAATGGGATGTATCACGTACATCCTATTTTCAGAACCATAAAAAAACCCTACTAACATGAAATCCTTCCATATACAATAAAAGCAGAATATAAACACTGATCTTCTTTCTGCTCCAAGTTGGAATTACTTGAGTGTTACCATTTGAATCTTTGCTCAGTCTGGACTTAATGTTTCTCTGCCATTCCCTATAAAATCGAGACTTTTCACCAAACGACTCTGCTCTTCTTAATTCGATTTTCTGGATAACGGCGTTTTCATCTTTCCAAATCACCACTATCCTCTGTGCCAGTTGAGATCAGTTCTCCAACAATTGTTTGACTACGGCTCAAGATTTAAACTTTGTTCAAAGGAGAATTTAAATCTCTTAATTCTCTGACTCTCACCAGCCCCTCCACCCACTGGGCATTCCTCTCCTTCGCCTGCTCTTCCACAGGCTTCCCTGCCCAGCGCATTGGGCCTTCTTGCCTTTGACATCACGCAATCCTTGGAATAAAGGAGACCGGAGTTTTGTTACCAGCGAAACGAACTTTAGGTTAGAGACATCCGAATTGCGTGGATTTGGTATAAGCTTCTTTCAAAACAGTACCACTCCATTATTGGGAATGTTTATGCCTAAAAAGAAGATTCTGTGTTCCATTGTGTCAGAAGCTTTCAAAGTGCAATTGTTCAATTTGCAAACTGCAATTGGTTAACCAAGCTAAACTTAATTAGCCCAACGATCCTGCAGCCCACATCAAACCCCACTGTTTGATGTATTCTGCGAGACACCCGAGCCGCCTACAGCTGGCTGAGGGTCACAATGAAAAGGCAGCCGGGCTTAGGTCTGGGAACCGAAATGAGCTGCCCTAAGTGCAGCTTTTCTTCCATTTTCTGAGGCTGCTCCGCTCTGACCTTCTCTAAATCAATCCTTTGCGGATTAACATGTAAAGCAGTGTCGAATTAATTTCAGAAAGGGAATATGAGATCAGCCTGGGATCATACAAAACATCTAACTCCTAAATACACTAATGCTTCTAGCCATTCGATGAGAAGCTGTCAGTAAGGGGAGGGGGGAGCGAGGGGGAGGGGGGCGGCCAGAAGGATTTGAAGGTTGGAGCAATCTATTAGACTAGTTAGCACATCGCCTACTTCTGCGGCATGGCTAATGCATTCCTCCAGAAGTTAATCCTATTTCTAAAGGCTCTCCTGCGAGGAGCGCCCAGGCCGTGATGAATGCGGACTAAAATGCATTAGAATTCTCAACAACTTCGCCAAAAGGCACACTGCTCGATGCTGAGTGTCTGGAATGAGACGCTTCATTAAACGCGCAGGTCTTAAAGAAGCCGCTTTTGTCCCCGACACCCTGGGGACGGAGGGGCCGGGGTGTCACTTGTGACACCTGCAGTCAAAATATTTTTACATCAGGTTGTCCAAGTGATCACACGAGAAACGCGACATGAAACGGCCAGGGACGGCCTTTTTCTATGCTGAGCTTAAATACAGTCATCCCGCCTGTGCTGGGGGAGTGGGGGGGGACGCGCGTTTCCACGGTGTTAGCCGCACAATGGTGTCATTAAACCCACTTTAAAAAATCAGACATGAAAGAGCACTTAATTTTCCTTGAAGCGGCGGCGGTGTCGAATGCTTCTCGTTTCCCCTCATTGTATTTTTGCTTGTACTCAATTAAGAGATAATTTAGCCATTTATCAAGATGTAGTCGGGGCTGCGCATCCATGCAGGCGTGCGCTGCAGCTGTTCCTGCCAGCGGGAATCTGCACCCATCTCTGGGCCACGGGGCAGGGCAGAGCATGGTGGTGGCTAGAAATTACACCTGGGTCAGCTACTTTGCAAGCCCTGGCAATGGCACCAGAGAAGGCTGCCTGGTCCTTGAGAATGACCGCAACAAATTATACAGCAATTCGAAAATCAAAATCGCCAAGGACAAAGTGCTTGAGACGCCATGGAACTGCAGGCGTAAAGGCAGCGCCAAAAGACAAACAGCACTTCCCTAGAAGGGGCAGGGAGCCCAACCACACCGTGTGTCTGTTAAATGAATGAACAAGAAGCAGAATGGATGGAGTCAGACTGGGTCACCGGGCTCAGGACATCTACAGCAACCCCACAGGCTCACACTTTGCAAAAGGCCACGGTGGGTGCTGGACACCACGCCTGGCAGAGGGTTCTCTTGGGGTAGGGGTGCAGGAGGGGAAAGAGGGGCAGTGGTGGAGGTGTGACCTAGGCCACTTGTTCCCATGCTTCACAGGATACACGTGTGGGCAGGATCATATAAAACATCTCACTTCTAAACACATTGTACAGATCCTTTTGTATGAACCAAACATCACACAGAAATATGAAACCAATGTTCCCTCTGACCCTGCACTTTCACATCAATATCTATCATTTCTTTGTGACTTAACCAGACTCACTATAAGCAGTTTCTCTGCTATTCGTAAGGTTGGCAGTGGCTAATTGTTTCGAGAGTAGGCTGCCAGGTCCTACTCCCCAGTCTGTCTTAGTCTGGAAGCTCATCTGAAATCTATCCACCATGGGTGACCCTGCTGGTATCTGCCATTCTGGTAGCATAGCTTTCAGGATCACAGCAACACACAAGCCCCTACGGTACAGCAAATTGACAGACGTGTGGGAAGAACTGGAGATGGAAAACTAAAAACTAAAACTAAAAACTAAAAGAGAACAACATGCTCCATTTTTCTCAAGTTTAAAAAATTAAAGAAAAAATTCAAGCCTCGAGTGGCAATAGTGAAGGATTCTGCAGAGAAAATATTAAATGACACAGGAAATATCAAAAGAAGGTGGAAGAAATACACAGAATCATTACACCAAAAGAAATGGTGGCTTGCCGACCATTTCAAGAAGTTGCATATGATCAGGAAGCAACAGTATTGAAGGACAAAGTGGAAACTGTCTTAAAGAACAGGCGAAACACAAGGCTCCAGAAATTGATGAAATACCAGTGGAGATGTTTCAATAAACAGATGCAGCACTGGAGGTGCTCACTGGTTTATGCCAAGAGATTTGGAAAACAGCTGTCTGGCCAACTAACTGGAGGAGATTCATATTTGTGCCTATCCCCAAGAAAAGGGATCCAACCTAATGTGGAAACTAGTGAAAGGTATCATTAATATCACATGCAAGTAAAATTTTGCTAAAGATCATTCAAAAGTGATTGCAGCAGTATATTGACAGGGAATTGCTGGAAAATGAAACCAAATTCAGAAGAGGGCATGGAACCAGGGACATCATTGTTGATGTCAGATAGATATTAGCTGAAAGCAGAGAACACCAAAAAGATGTCTACCTTTGTTTTATTGACTATGCAAAGGCATTTGACTGTGTAGATCAAAACAAATTATGGATAACAAGGCAGTTGTTAGAATAAGGAAACACTGCTTGGCGTAAAGTCAGGAAGAGTATGCATCATAGCTGTATCCTTTCACCATACCTCCTCAATCTCTATGATGAGCAAATAATCTGAGAAGCTGGACTAATTTATAAAGATGAACACAGCATCATAATTGGAGGAAGACTCATTCGTACCTGCATTATGCAGATGATACAACTCTACTTTCTGAAAGTGAAGAGGATTTGAAACATTTACTGATAGAGATCAAAGAACACAACCTCCAGTATGGATTGTGCCTTAATATCAACAGAACAAACATCCTTACAATGGGGCCAGTATGTAACTTCATGATAAATGGAGAAAAGATTGAGGTTGTCCAAGATGTTGCTTTACTTGGTTCTACAATCAACACCCACGGAAGCAGGAGTCAAGAAATCAAAAGATGCCTTGCATTAGAAAAAGCTGCTGGAAAAAGCCTCTTCAAAGTATTGAAAAGCAAAGATGTCACATTGAAGATGAGGGTGCATCTGACTCGTGCCATGGTATTTTCAGTTGCAGCATATGGCTGTGAAAGCTGGACATAAATAAGGGAGAAAGGAAAAGAACTGATGCTTTTGAATTATGGTGCTGGAGACAAATATTGAATATACCACGGGCTGCCAAAAGAACCAACAGATCCATCTTAGAGGAAGTGCAACCAGAGTGCCCCTCGGAAGCCCAAATGGTTAGACTGTGTCTTACACATTTTGGACATGTAATCAGGAGGCACCAATCCCTGAAGAAGGACACCATATTTGGGAGAGTGGCAGGTCAACAATAAAAAGAAACTAGATGGATTGACACAGTGTCTGCAACATAGGGCTTAAACATAGTAAGATCATGTGCCTGGCACAGAATCGGGGAGTGTTTCGCTGTATTGTACATAGAGTTGCTGTGAGTCAGACCCAACTGGACAGGACCTAACAACAACAAAACGCTTTACCAGTTGAGAGTCCTGATCATCTGAGCACAGTAATTATGGTGATGAAAGTAACAGTACCACTCATGGCGCTTTCCTAATAGAGCATCTGTTTCACACACGTTACCATTAGTCCAGCCTTCCACCACCTTGGGCAGGAGGCGTGTGAGGGGAGAGCTGGCTGCCGTGCCCAAGACCTCTCCACAGACTTGCCTCTGTCCCTTCACAAGCTCCTTTGATCAGTCCTTTGTGTGCGGTGTAAGCAGAAGGCATTAGGAAGAGCAGAGGAACAAATGGACTGCACAGCTTTACTGAGCCACTGCTACGAAGTCTTGGACGAGTGAGCAGACTTCAGTGGCTAGACATTCACTGGACCATTCATTCATTCATTCATTTGGAGAGTTAACTCGAGTCCCCAGCTAAGTGGATTCCCCTGTCACACACATCAGAAAATAATTATGGGGAGATCTGTCCTTTGCTAGGTCTGAGGAACCCCTTCCCAAACCTCACATGTTGCATTTTGCTCTAGCTATGATTTTCAAACAAGATTTCCCAAGTCTTCATCCTGTTACCTCCCCTGTACCTCATTAATGTCTGAGGTTTAGCTCAGTTGGTAGAGCGCTGCTCCGCACTCTTTGAGGACTTGGGTTCGATCCCCAGCACTAAAAAAACAAAAACAGGAAGACATGGCAATCTACTTCCGAAGCCATCCAGAGAAGAATCAGCCACTGAAAACTCTGTGAGGGTCACTATTAGTCAGACAAACCTCCATGGCACCTAACAACAACAATGACATTTAAGCATTTGTTTACAGAAAGGAAAAAAAACCTTCAAGTGTTCAATTTTATACACTGAAGACTTGTTGCTGAGTTTTCGGTACAATAAACATCAGTGCTTGCCCTAAAACTGACATGCTTGAAGATGCAAAGTCTGTTGTTGTTGTCGTTAGGTGCCGTCGAGTCCAACTCATAGCGACCCTATGTACAGCAGATTGAGACACTTGCCGATTCTGTGCCAGGCAAACGATCTTATTTATGTTTAAGCCCATTGTTGCAGACACTGTGTCAATCCATCTGGTGGAGGGTTTTCCTCTTTTGCGTTGACCTGCCACTCTTCCAAACATGATGTCCTTCTCCAGGGATTGTTCTCTCCTGACTACATGTCCGAAATATGTAAGACACAGTTTGGCCATTCT
>VMDO01027914.1:0-24633 GCA_007922755.1 Pedetes capensis | reverse complement strand
AATGAGTGATGGGTGACTGAAGAAATCAGGAATAAAATTAAAACATTCCTAGAACCAAATGTAAACGAAAACACAACTTACCAGAATATTTGGGATATAGAAAAGATGACAATTCTTTATTCCAAAGTGAGAAATTTAAATAGAATCAGAAAATGGCACCTAAAGAACCAAGCTCCATCATTGTCTTCTTTGTAAATTTAGCATTACAATTAGTGGAGTGAATTATTTCTAAACCAGATTTATAGAATCAATTTGCCTTTCCTGACCATTTCTCTCCTCCAATCACTTCAAGAAATGCTTCAGTCACCAATACTCCTAGCATTGTGTTTTCTCTCTTCTTGTCCTGACAATGTCAGGATGCTCTGTTAAAAAGATAGGTGAAACATTCAAAAATAATTCCTTTGACCAACTGATTTTTTGATTCTTGAATACTTTATTAACACTTTTCCCCCATCTTCCACTTTTTGCATCACTATATCTTCCTTATTTTTCTTCCTTCTCATACTTGCCTTTTTTCTGAGAGGATCCAGGTCACCACTAACTCTGCTTCTCATCCTCTCATACCTGGACTATGACAATAGCCTCTTAGCTAGTTTCTCTGCCTCCATGCTCTCTCCCTGTCTAATTCTTCCTCCATCTGCTCTCAGCCTTGTTTCTTATTATATCTTCACATATATTTCTGTTCTTGATAGACAAATGATCTTGTTATCAGCTAAATAGAACTTGCTTCTTCTTCCCTAAGTCTTCACATGTACTAGTTTCTGCACTTGAGAAATTCCCACTCTTTACCAATGTTTGTTTTGTTCCTATCTCCTTCCCAAGTCAAAAGTGAATTGCCCTCTCTCACTTCTTACTCTGCATTTATAATATTGATTTTTGTACCTTGAAATGTGTTTCACAAATATCCCTCTCTTCACATATATGATGTGCAAACAGTATAAGAATTTTCTTCTTTTTTCTTTTACTTATTTTTTATTTTTTTTTTTGAGACAGAGTATCTTTAAGTCAGGCAGACTGCCTCTGCCTTTGACCTTGAACCTGCAAGATCCTCCTGCCTCAGTCTCCCAAATAACTGGGATTGCAGGCATGTATCACAGTTCTCTGGCAGAGAACAAGGATTTAAACTTAAAAAAATTCTATTATAATTTATGCACTGGCCAGTATACAATATGCTCTCAGTAAGTACTGATGATTGAGTTTATTACCATCTGGAGAAAGTATGGCTGAGAAAACAGCAGTGAGCATTTGGAAAAACAAGTTTGGATGGGTGCAGGTAATTTTACAAGTTCTGATTACACAGTAATTAAATGGAGTGCTGAATAACTTTCTTAAATGCTTGTGGCTGATTTCAGTTCTAAAAAACGTGAGTTTTATAGGAGTTTGAAATAAATGATTATTGTTTATCAAACTGCTCCATACATTCATTAGCGAGCCTCAAAACTCAAAACTGGGACTTCTTATCCAATATCTTAGAACAAAAATGCATGAGCAACAGTGAAATTTGAGCCAGACAATTTTCAATATTAAATTCCCAAAAAGAGCAATAAGAATTGCAAGTGTTCAAACTTTACTGATCACTACGGAACTATATTCTGTCTTAAACTGAATCTGTTTATATCAGTTTACAACCTCACCTTTGGAAATGAACACAAAGAATGTAAAGTTTTATATGTGCAATTTTCAAGAAATTTCCTTTGGTCATTAGTTTTCTAGAAAATACTTGGTAAAAACAAACTAATGTTTTTCAAAATAAAATATCAAAAAAAAAAAGATTAAAGACTTTAAACTAGTAGTTCCATACTCTTGTAAGCCCTATAAACAACACATGGTTCATAGACTCTCCTCTTTTTTGCCAAAAACTTTCTTCATTCTCACACTTGCCATTTCCCAAATTGACACAGAGGTAAACCTTAGGATAGTATTCATTTCTGTTTCTGTTTGAACTCTTCTATAATTTCTCTTTCATAAGTGAACTCTGTTTCCACCTCTTATTGCACAAGCCTTCCTTCTTTCAGCCCCACAATGTTAAACCATCCATCCTCAACCAAAATATCTACCTTTCCTATGATGCTGCATCGGATTCAACCTTTACTAGAAGTCTGAAAGTATCTCTGTGCTCATATTTTTGAATGAGTGTTTGAAAGCAGAACAGATTTGGCTCTAATTCAATTAAGGCTTAGAGGCAGAGAGAAGTGATATCTTCTTTTCAGGAAACTTCCAGTGACATTTCAGAGCCTCCATGGTTAGATTGGCAGCCATACATTGCCAAAACCACCACATCTCATAATTTACCAAATTAAATAATAAACATGTCCATCTCCCAGAGCATTGTTTGTTCTCAATGCAGTTTTCATTTCTTACATATCTGTTGCTTTTGTGCATTTCTTATTTGTATCATCATTTCTGATCTTTTAGAATTTTTCACCTTAAAAAGTGAGTTTTTAAATATATGCTTACATATAAGGCCTCAACAATAAATAAATTATGAATATATGATAACTAATTGTAATAGGGCTTTCCTAGATTTCCAAAACTCATTTCAATGAAAAGTTGAAAAAAAATATTTTTCTCACTGTGAAAGCAACTAGAAGTATACCTTATGTTCTAGACTAAATATTAATTTTATACTTATGGACTGTATCACTTAAAAATCTCAGATGAAAATTAAATTTTGAATTGCCATCTAGAAATAAATTTTTATAGATAGTGTACACATTAGTTCCTGAAAATGGTAGAAAAGGTTTCTTGTCAAGTTCCCCAGCACAAGTGTGAATGCTCTGTTTTTGAGTACCTACTAGTAGTGAAAGGACACATTGTGGCCAGCCAACTCAAATTGCTACCCACGTTTAATCATTGTAAATAAAGGAAGCAGAGAGACCCATGTTATATTTTCAGAACTGGCATGCTCAATACAGAAGTATTAGTTTAAAAATACGACTGAACATACTATTTGAATTAATCTAGATTTCTGTGAAAAATAAAATAGTAAAAAGTACAATTGGCCACTTAAACATATATTATTCATTTCATGCAGATTATTACCTTAGTAATTGAACATGACATTAAAGAACACCCAGAGTAAATACAACTTTATAACACTTAGAAAATGGTACAGAATTGATAAATTTTTCAGTTTGAAATACCTGTAGTTTTTACAGAAGCAAGATCTCCTTTCTTAGTGGAAAAATACATCTATGAAATACCTACGTGTGTTGAACAGGACTTTTCAAAGGAGCGACTAATTGCCCCACTGTGAAATGAACATGTATCCTCACTAAGCTTTCACACACTGTTATTGCATAATGCATTTTCTTAACAGCTGGATATATAAAAGCAACAGAGAAACAAGTACTTTGAACAAAACTTATGGACCACAGGGAATCAATAACAGAAAGAGGTTTGAGAAATAATCAAAGCATACTACCTAATGTTCACTTATACATTTGAGTTTCACAATTACAAGGGTTGGGCAAATTCTTAATTTTTACACATTGTGTACATTGCTTATATTTGTCCAAGAACTTGATTTAAGAATCATTTGCAAACTGTCGGAATTAACCTTGATAACAATTGAACCCCCTGGGCATCTCGGTGGAGGGCACATCAATTTTGATTAATTGCAAATAATATAAAATAGTAACTTACAATTAATTCTAGAATAGGGGCACATTCTTTACAGCAAATAGGAAATACCTCAGATTATTCACACAGATTTTCTGGTATGGTACAGTCACAGTCACTATATGAGGGCGGACAACTTTAGTCTATCAAATATACTCTTTGAAGCACCAGGAATAGAGATACTTCTGCAGGAGCCTTGCACACATGGCCAAGTAGGTATTGTGTATGTACAGAAGAGTCTACTTTACAACCACATTGCTAATGTGAATCTCTGTAATTGCTGCTCTACCACTAGTAAACTCGAATCACGTAGCACTTCATTTGTGAAAAGTGTTGTATTACTTCTTTTCAATTGCTGACACTTGCAGTCAATGTACATTTAAATTCAAACTCCAATGATGCTGAAAATCAAGTAGGAAAATGCCCACATCTTCATATAAAGCTTAGCGCAGGTCAATAGATTGTTTGAAAAAATATCCATAAGTGAATATTTTAGAAAACAACAAAATGTTCACTTTAAGATGTGTTTCAAAGTTCTAAAACATTTGAAATGTCAGAAATCCATGAGGCTTTTTGCAAGTCATCCTAAAAGAACTCACAGCCTGTCTATTCATTTGTTTAAGAAATGCACATTGTTCACCTACCTATCAGTTTGCCTACAGAAGCTATGCTTGCCTAATAAAGCTAAAAGCTGTTATTATGAGCTGTTGATTTATTCTACAGAAGTTGTCCATTATGTTGAAGAAGTTCTAAATGTTGCAATCACATTTTTTCCTCAACAGATCTTCTTCTACAAACAATCTTCCAATTGGAATATCTCAACATTGTTTCCTTTATAATCCTGATTTTTTCAATTACTTTATAGAAGTTCTCTTTTCCTCTTAAACTTAGTTCAGAATTTTCAAAATCAATTAAAGTATTTAAGTTTTTCTTATTTAAAATACCATGTAAATGCTGAAATACTCATAAATGTGGGGAAGATAGTTTACCCAATAAAGTTGCAGTCCATGTGGTATTATAAAATCTATTCAAATACAACATAATTTAAAATATTTTTCTTTTCAGGAAGAAATCAGAACTGTACACTGGGACAAGGTGGCACACTACAAAAGCAAATCCTTTTCCCCTCCCCCTACTATTCTGTAAATGTGAACAAAAATATTCAAGTACAAAGTCAATTTTTGTGCCTTTTTCTTCACTTTTTCAGCACCTCAATGTTATTAGGTGAACTTATGCTTGATATAGCAGAAATTTTGTATGCTCAGATAACTGTTCAAAGGAACTCAGATTTTGTTCCTCTACCAAATATCACTGGTGAAGCTAAGCTCTTTGGATGACAAAGGTAGTAGGGAATTGTTTCTAGGAAATTCTTCGGTATCTTTCAGGGTGTTATTAAGGGGTAGCTGTCCATTGAGTAGCGTCAGAGGCAAGTTACAATAAGTGTGGTGGTTGCCTAAGGAAGGTACTGGCAAAGTGGTTGCTGGCATCTCATGTTTATAACCTCTGCAACAGTGCCTCATTTGCATTGAATCTGAATGGTGGAAATCAGGGAGATCAGCTTGAGATGATGCCAGAGTGGCTGAAGTGCTGGTCATGGCAATTGAGGGTATAGACTGCAGTTCTCCAAAAAGTCCTTGTTCTGCAGAGTCCATTACATGGCACCTGGATAGCATTTCCTTTTTCTTGATAGGCATTTCATATACTAAGTGCTTCCAAAACTTAGAATTTAATTTGCTGCTTTTGGGACCCTTCCACTTGATCAGGGACAGAAGTTTGATGCTGCGCTTTAGTGATTCCACTTCCTGGCAATTCACCTTCCCTTTTAACTCTGTACACTCAATCAAAATCACTTTGATTTCTCCATTGACTAGCATGTTATGAAGTCTGCTTTCCAGTTCGAAAATACTCCATCCCCGTCTGAGAAGATAGTCTGGAGTTAGCACAATAATAAGTCTTCTGCATTGCTCAACACATCTTGTGAGATCTTCAATGTATGCTACAAATCACAGAAAGAGAGAAAGAGTAAAACAAAGACATTGCCAGTCTCTAAAGCATCAGGTTTGCATGCTAGTATAGCAAAGATCCAGTCTTTCATTAAAGTCCATCACATTTTCTTTTGTTGTATTACATATTCAGAAAGCCTATTTCCTGAAAAATAAAAAAATGAAACAAAAGCAAGAGCTTAATTCTTTATTTTCTTCCCCCTTATCATTACTTACAGTGGTCTATTGGCCAACACAAACTCTGACTTCTTCAGAACTTAGGTATATTTCAGTGATTTTTATTGTTTAACACTTAACTCAAGGCAGGCTTCCAGGCTAGTATTCTAGATGAACAAGCAATTGATAGGTGGATGAAAAGAGAACTGGAGTCTTCTAATAAGTGTAGAATTACTGTACTTTTGCATTTGGTTTGCTTTAGCATCCTGTGTTCTTTCTTTTTAAATTAATATTCATCTTTAATTGACAAATAATAACTGTATATATAGCCCCTAGCTTTCAACTACTAAACAAGTAGGGAGACTATGCATACTAACCACATGATTGATAATTGTGACACAGAGATGCTGGAAAATCTCTTCTACAATCATAGTCACCTTGTTCCTCAGAATACCTTCTGTTATTTGCAAACTTGGGCCCTTCAAACTCAGATAGGGAAATAATGTGTGCCCACAAGTTTAATTTGAACTAACTGTTTTTTTTTTGTTGTTGTTGTTTGTTTGTTTGTTTGTCTTGAAGAAGACCAAAGGGTGGAGTTGGAGGTAAGGAATGGTGTGGAATGAATGGAGGAGGAAAAATCTATCGACTGAGAAGTCTTTGCCCTACTTTGTGGAGCAATTCTGAAAGTGAGGTGAATATGTTTTGGCTTTTTCCATGGTATAAAAACACTCAACTACCTCTAGATTTGTTAATCCGATGGAATAATCCTTTTGCAATCGTGCTTCCCAAAGTTTTATCTGCAAAAGGGGAAATGCACACATGTTAACAAATGGAGACTTGGGCACAGGTGCTGCACCAGAAAGTTGCCTTCACTAAGCAGAGCACAAGGCCTTGTCTAACATACAGTGCCCTCTAGCAGAAGCAGTGCTTATAGAAGCATTGTAATATTTGCCACTGCAAATCTACCCAAGGTCACATACTTCTTTTAGGGAGTCACATTCAGCACATAGTGTGGGGATACAAAATTGCCCAGTACGAGCTATTGGAAGAGAGACACTTATTTTACAGATGCATATTTTACAGATGATCTCTCTTTTCCCGGGTTTTATTTCTACTACTTGGCAGCAAGAAAACTTTCAAAAGTGAAAATGAGCAAGTTTTCTACACACCCTACACATAAACAAAAACTTTTTAAGGAGGTAGACCTAGAATTTCCTACTAACAATTCGTTGTTATGACTGTTTTGGTTTCTCTTGATACACTACAGAACTTTTTCATGCAGTAGTTACATTGGCTGAAACTGAGGGGATAAACCCGTTGCAGAGTTGGGATGGGATATCTTATGAATTTGGACTGCCTTATTTCAGAGATTATGTATTCAGGGAAAATCAGCAGTGAAATCTGCAAAATCAACACACAAAACAAAACAAAACAAAAACACCACACATGTAGCAATGGGGAAGTTTGTCACTGTAATTATCACTAAGAGAACTGGTGAAACAGAATGGAAGGAAAGGCAGAAAGTTTCAATAGAGTGGAAAAATATTATCCCAATGTATCAACAGCTCTGACTCTTCATTTTCTTCCTTTTTTTCTGCTCCCAAAAAGAAAGAAGTTATGTGGGAAGCTTCATCATTAGAAGTTGGATCTGTAAGATACAGTAAAATAAACTATCATGCATCTTTCCCATTATTCTTTTCACCTTTCCTCTAAGACAAAATAAAGCAGAACAAACCCAAACCCCAAATCATGGTATCGGTACAGGAATCTCCTAGAGTATAGTTTTACCAGGTGAATTATGAGCTAATTTCATAATTTTATAGAAATTTTCTCTACAAAATAACTTACCAAGTGGTTACTGAGTAGTACTCTTTCCTCATCAGTTAAGCTTATAATTTAATTTTTTTAAATTATTGAATACAAACCTTATCAGGATTCACATAAAATATACCTCTAGGAACAACACAATCTCTATGTACTAGAATGTAGGTTAAACGTACTTTTAAACTATACTTTCAAAAACAAAAGCTTTATCTACATGTCTCTATCTACTTAAAGAACAAAAAACTACAACCCAAGTATCTGGTTATACAAATATGTACTAATTATTTTGAGACATCATATGCTTTGCATTTGCTAGCCTATTTAGAGCTTGGGGAAGGGAACAGAGTAATATATCTTTCCCATTAGTATAGTTCTCCTGCTTCACCCATCGATTATATGTTGCAATTTGACAGCTAAGCAGAATGCAACATTTAGTTTTCTTGAGACTTCTCACAGACTCGTTAAATAGAGTTTACATTTGCCCCCCTAAGGAATGCCTGTCAGGACAGATCCCTCTAAGCTCAGCTGCATAGGGTGTGGGTGTTGAAGGGAACCTTGGAGAGAGGGAGTGGTCCCTGTCTCCTGCATACTACACTGGCTGTGCTTATCCTGGCAAAGCCTAGTGGAGAGTTGAGGCAACCATCCAGCTAATTCTGACTGAAAACCTGCTGTGGAAGAAAAAAAGTTCTGAATTATCCTGGTTTGCCCTATATATACATTAATCATATGCACTAGAGTCAGTTAGTCAGTACATCAAAATTTTCCCTGGGTAGACACAGCCCAAATGTCCCAAAGAAAACACAAGCCATTTGCTCAGGCCCTGAATTTCGTGTTCCATTTCACTTGGTGAAAAACCAAGTGGAAGTTTTCAGATGTGAAGCCCACATTTCACTTCTTGGGATGGTGATCAGTGGCTGGGCAGCAACCTCGATGTTTGAAAGAAACTGGGGAGGTGCCTCTAAGAGCTGCTTGGCTCTAAGGAAAAGAAGGAGAGACTGTGCCCTCGCTTCTGTGTTCTGGCTCACTCTCGGGTTTTCTCTCTGTTTTTCTCCTTTTTTCCTCTCCCCTTTCTCTCTCTCTACCTTTCTTTCTCCTTTCTTCTTTCCTACTTCCCTCCTTTCTCCCTTTTCCTTTGACTTTTCTTTCTTTCTTTCTTTCTTCTTTCTTTCTTTTTTCTTCTTTCTTTTTTTGTTTCTTCAGGCCTTTCTCTTTCTTTCCTTTCCTCTCTCTCCTGTCTCCTTCTTCAGCTCCTTCCTCCTTTTCTTAAGTCATTTTCTCTCTATTTTTACTTTGGGGGAAAAAGGAACTAACCATCATGAAAAATGTAGGTAAACAAAGAAGAGACAAAACAGGCAGAGTTCATACTTTTTACTTGCTAATCTTTAGCCAAGAAGTTGTTACTGGCTTCTGTGAAGCAAGTGCCCCAAATAATTTCACCTCACCTTGGGGTTGCATGTCTGTATTCAATGAGTATGATTTGGAGCCTGATCCACTAAGGCCCATGTCCTGTTTATGCATTGCTCACGAGCCAAGAATGAGTTTTTACATTTTTTAAGAGGTTCTTTTTTTTGTGTGTGTGTGTATGTGTGTGTGTGGTATTGGGGGTTGAACCCAGGGCCTCGCGCTTGCATGCTTTGCAAGTTCTGGACCACTGAGCTGCACCCCCAATCCATTTTTTTTTTTTTTTACTTTTTGAGACAGGGTCTCACTAAATTACCCAGACTGCCTCTGGTCTCGAACTTGGGATCCTCCTGCCTCCGCCTCCTGAGCCGCTGAGATTATAGGTATGCGCCACGGCGCTGGAATCAAGAGTTTTTTTTTTTTTTTAAAGATGATAAATAAGAATATGATGCAACAGAGGCCATATGTGACCCCAAATCCCTAAAATATTTAGTATCTGAACCTTTAGAGAGAAGATTTGCCACCTCTAAATTAGAGACCAAACAGGGTGGTTAGGTTTGGAAAGGTTCCAAATAAACTAAGCAGAAATAGCTATCAAGTTAATACAGTGCTGGTCCATAGTGTAGTCTCTGACAGGTTGTGGGATTTGCTCTAGCAGGGCTGTGGTTTGGTGGAAGACATTTTAGAAATCTTCAAAACATTTTAAAAAGCTTGTTAGCACAAAGAGATAATAAAGAAACGCTTTTCAAAAAAAAAATCCCTAAATCCACAACACATAAGAGTACTAACTAAATCTTGCCCTGACCTGTTCAGGCAAACTTAGCAACAGAAGAGCAAGAACCTCTTAAGAGACTCCTTTCTCACAATACATATATATTATCCCTTAAATAAAAGGTCACTAAGTCATGTCTTTGCAAATTGTGGTTTGATGTAACTTCCGAAAACACCAAGGGGAGTTGTGTCTGATAGTATTCTGTTTCTTTAGACAAGTCTGTGAATCCATAGCAGGTTATCAGACATGAAACAAAGCCAATTGCATTTAACTTATTTGTAATCTTCATAATTAGGTAAGGGAAAAAATCTCCTTGAATGTAACTTTGATGGAGTGCTTAATTTTGTATAAACTAATTTTTCTTATTGTATATGCAAATACAAAGAAAATTTTCTCTTTTCTAAAAAATTATTTCTAAATTTTCTAAAAAATAATTTCTTTTTTTTTTTCCTTTTTCTGGTCTCTGGGAGTTGACAGAGTTCGGAAAATATTATCAAAGAAAATGCATTGTTACTAGACACTCTTTGGAATGGGTACCTATTAGGGAAATGAAGAAAATTCATGCTAGTAGCGTCAATATTGGTGGTAAACAAGGAAATTAACTACCTAAAACCTATTAACAACAAAGTAAATTTGATTTTAAAATCTCCTTCAGGTGGAGTTGTAGAAAGCAAAAATCTAGTGCATTTAGAGGAAAAGTAGATTTACATTAGAAAAATGACTTGAAAATAAATTCTACCACATATGATGCAAGCAAAAAGACAAATTTAGGGAGGAAATAGAGTCAAATACAAGCAGGAAGAATGGCAGTCCCAAGAGATTGCTTTGAATGGAATGTATATATTTTTCCAAAATAAATCAGCACTCGATGCTGCTGCAGATATAGGCAGAAGCACAAGAGAGAAAAATACTTCTCTATATTCATGAGTTTCTTTGTGGTCTAGCCACTGCCTACTGACCATCTTATTTCTCAAACTAATCAATTAGCTCCTTGTAAATAATTTTTGTGTTGACACTTCCAGTTATGTCAGGATTATTGTCAGTGGCATGTAGCATAGTTTCTAAAAATATTAAAAACCAAATATGTAGCCTATTGAGAAAGGCACAATTTGTTACTTTGCCAGATTCAAACAAAAGTAGTTTTATATGTTTAAACCTATACCTATGTACAGCAGTTAAAAATAAACATCATGCTGGGCATGATGGCTCATGCCTGTAATCCCATGAACTTGGGAGGCGGAGGCAGGAGGATCACAAGTTTGAGACCAGAGGCAGTCTGCGTAATGTAGGGAGATCCTGTTTCAAAATAAAAAAGAAAAAAAAATGGGCTGAGGGTACAAGTTCAGTGGTACAGCACTTGCAAAGCATCAAAGCATGAGGCCTTGGGTTTACCTCCCCCAATACTGCCAAAAAAAAAAAAAAAAAAAAACCCACAATTACTCTGAGGCACAATGTATCAAAACAGATAATACTCTACTAGTTTTGTGAACATTTGCTAATTGATAGCTATTAATGATAGCATTTATAAAACATACGTTAATATATATCTATTTAAAATCAAACCTGTATAGGTTTCCCCATTATCAAAGAAAAATGTGTTTTTCACCTCTATGTATTTAGAAAAGTTATTAGACCTTTGGTACACCTAGAGGCTTATAGTGATGTACTTTCTAATGTGGTGTCATTGTTAGGTGCTAACGAGTCGGATCCAACTCATAATGATCCTATATGTACAAGGGTCTCACTGAAAATATTATTTGGATTTTAGATAATGATGATAAGTATTAACCTACTGTAACAGTTATACAGGTTGATTCTATTGTGTCTAATGTTGCTAAAGTTTTGGACTCTGCATTCTGCCTCGGGCAGAAGTAAGATTCTGTCTGTCAGATGCCATAGAGATTGAGGCTCTACAATTTTTATTTAGCCAGGTGTGTATGTGTAGGGGAGTGCTTCCTGCATGTGATATTACTTGTCAGACAAAGAACTTCCCTGTCCATCTCTCCTAAGTCTGTAGCTTGATATTTCACAAATACTTAACTGGGCTAAATTTCTTTGGAAATAGTTTTGTTCTCTTCTGACTAGTATAAGGATCCTACCTAATTTTGATTAGTGAGTAGATTATAAATTTTAATGGACTTGCTGAAACCTTGTGTGTCCAGAAAACATTATTTCTTTATGCTTCTGATTTTAGTGGCTGTGTTTCTGGTAATGAGTCTTTTATTTTTGTTTTGCATTTTACCTGTGGATGGGTGAGTGGAGAAGCATGATAGTGGAAAGAATCTACCCTGGAATGCTGTCCACATATTTATCTACTTTCTCTTCACATTCACCTCTTCACAGAGAGGGCAGGTAGATGATGGGACATGTTCAGAGAATATTCAAAGACAGAGAAAGTGGAGAGTAGTAAATAGAGTCTGTAAAATGTTCTCCCTGTCTTCTTTTTTCCCTTCCTCTTAAGCCCCAGAAATGTATATGTGCAACTAATTCCCACTAGTGCAGCCTTACCAAATATGGGACAAAACTATTTGCTACTTATGGAGTCTTTTCTGTGTTCCCTTCAGTACTAAAGACAATCTCATCCTGCTCTTCTGCTGGTTTTTAAAGTGCCTATTCTTTGAGCCCAAAACACATGCCCTGATTACAATTCTGCACAATGAATCTAACATTGATGAAAAAGCTAGTCCATTTACCTTAGTAAATTTCTGAGAAGAATGGAATGTATTTCTTTCTTTCTTGTCTCTAACATGAAGGAGAAGGTCAACACATCTAATTTTATTCTGTGTGAGTAAATTTTACACGATATGTTAAATTTTCTTGATTGTGGATGCCACCTTTGCCTCACACTTTTTAGGTCACAGACATTAGATTGCCTGGAAAAGGAGTTTATTACTCCCCAAGGACAAGTTGCTTGAATAGTGTCCAATCTGTTCAGCTATTAGAGGGACTATTGCCAATGAATATTTACAGATTCCTGTACAAAAATGTTTTTTGCATGCCTCACTTCAGAAGTGACTAGGGATCATCTGACACCAGATGTATTCTCCAGTCATTTGTCATTTCATTGTCAGCACAATCAAATGGCCAGTACTGAGCATTGAAGAACTCAAGATTAAACTAGTGAGGAAAGTCGAGCAAATGCAATCATGTAATCAGACATTAAAATTTTTCCCTCAAATTAGCAAAGGAAACCTAGGATTCTTGAGTGAGAGAAATTCATGGAAAATTGAGCATGAAAACAAAGGAAAAGACAATTTGATACTTCAGGCTAAATTTACATATATAATTTCAATAGACATGGTTGCTAAATCATATGCATGACAATATTTTTAGTTTACTAGTGTCTCTGTTACAATCATGCATGAGTAACTCATATAGAGATCTCCAAAGTCTTTCTATGAATAGAGGGTAAATTGAGATAAAAGCCTTTGAAGGATTTTTTCCTCCTCAAGATCACTGAGACTATATATATATATATATATATATATATATATATATATTCTAAAACTTCAGCTCGAACTGGCTCAAATTATAATTGTTAACAAATATTACACATGCACGTTTATGCACCTTGTTCATTTTCTCTTAAAGGTAAACAAAGACTACATACAGGATCAGTTCTTTCTACTTTTAGTCTTAGAATTCTATTTTCTCCATCTGACCAGTGACCATCAGCCTGATTCAATAACCTTTTATATTTTTTATATTTCTTAATCTCTACAGAAACACTGAGATGAGTCCAAGAGCCTAAATGGTACTCATCCAAAAATGTCCCCAATCTCAGGATCTCAATTGCACAGCTGGGTTCTGTTGGTCACATGTCAGCTTCAGAGCACATCTGTTCATTCCTCAAGGATCCACTAGGCCCCATGAACACAATGTGCTCTGTGTAGAGTACTTTACACCACAAAACCCAGCAGCTGCAGGGGTGAGAAAATCTCTACTTCTCAAGTTTGTGTCTCTAGGCATTTTGAGTAGGGTGTTTTCTATCTGGCTTTCCTTTGGTTGCCTGTCATTTCTGACATTCAAATGCCTGTTGGCAACAAAGTTGCTTTTACTGTTTTCAGGGACAGATGTTTCTAGTCTGGGAAGAAACAGACCAAACTTTTACTGGAAAGTAAGAATTCTTGCCACGTTTAGGCACCCAACCTGAGAAAACATAGGAAGATCCTGGCCACAGGCTCAAGAATGGAAAGGTAGTCTCTGCCAAGAAAATAATGTCCAGATTTGAAGACTTAGTTTCAGCATTTAAGAAAAATATTTGCCTCCAATCTCCCCATCTCTGCTTGTTCATAATAGCCAAAGAACAACACTTCCCCAGAAGGGCATGTGGGAAAGGTACAGACAACTCCAGTTCATCTTGTAAAGTGACATCTTTATATCTAAACTTTCTGAGAACTCTTGGTCACTAGGGGAGGAGGGTGGGAGAGGGAGCAGAAGAGGGAGAGGGAGAGAGAGGGAGGGAGGGAAGGAGAGGTAGATTTTCATGTGTTTTTGAAACTGTGTGCTTTGCGTGCATTGGCAAGTTTTGTGTGTCAATGAGGTTGAATTGGAATACCATGAGACTGGCACACACACACACACACACACACACACACACACACACACACACAAACACAAACTGAAGATGCACAACATAACATAACATAAACATAAATGGATTGTGTCATACACTTTGTTAATTTGATTCATGGAAAGTTATTGTTGTAGATCAAGAATGATCTTATGAAGTCGGCTTTTATAGTCCTCCAAGTTCCCATTGCTAGTTTTTCAAGGAAGGAGTAGTCTTAGATCAACATATTTTAAATGAGATGTGAGGGACAAACACAGCTTATACTATTGTAACTAGGGTTTTTTTTCCCCTGCAGGAATGTGTCCATATTTATATAGTATAACCTGTTAAATCTGTACTGATGGCTGCAAATACAGACCACAGAAGCTTCTTTAATAACACACATACACCAAGTCCAAAATGTTCTACTCTGTCATTCATGTGTAAATCAAGCATATTATTCATATACTTCATCGACTTCCTGAATGCGTGCAAAAAATGCCAAGGAAAAACTCGTTAATCGTGACATGGTGACTGCTCAGCTAGCTCTGAAATGTTGGTGGAAAAGAAAAATTGTCAAAGGCCCTTTTTAAGAACCTTTGCAGGTTATACTCGCAAATCGGAATTCAGAGAACATGAATTTCCTCATTCAGGAAGGAAGGATTAAAATCAAACACCCTCCAGTGGTTGCATCTAAAAACTGCATAGCTGTCCCAAATGGCTTACTGTAAAAGAATTCTTCCTGGGCACCATTGTATATCCAAGATCAAATCCCTGCTCTATCTGATGGTTATATAATCTTAAAAATATTAAAAATGATCTGTGGATTATCGTACCTCCACCCATCCCAATGACATTGTCTTGGGAGTTCTGTACTGAACTATTTTAAAAAATAATTACAATAATTGCCAATGTAAACTAGTTGATTACTTGCTGTTACTCTTGTGTCACTCAAAAAACAGGTAATCAATTTCATCCAGTTTAGCCATAAAAGCAGTTGATTCAATTAAGTATAAAATATTCTACAACCTGCTTGGTCAAACTGATACACTGAGTTGATTCAACTAATCTGTCAAATCATCAAAATGGAATTCTGAGAGCTCACATCTTCAGAATCCATCTGTCTTATTCTCGTGCTCTCCCAGTCCTGTTCTCACTCTCACACAGTATCTGCTTCATCACACATTTGTCAAGTGTCAGCTACTGTGTCTCAGGTAAATAAATTTCATGCGATCTCATTTCCCTTTTTAATGTGCATAATGGTGAAGCATACTTTTTCAGAAGAAAAGTATTACTGTTGAAATGTTGATCATGAAGCTGACATTTTTCAGTTACTTGTTGGGGTTGGTAAAGAGTATTTATTGTGGTGCTAACAATTGTGGAATGTAATTTTACATATAAATACACACAAACAGAAGGTCCCAAAATGTATACAAATTTTAACTATTAGAATTGAATACAAGTCATATGTGACTTTTGCAAATACAAGAGATGCTCAAAGTGGTTACCATTGTAATTCAATTCAACTTCAAAAAGTAATGAACAGATAACATCTCTTAAAATGTGTACACATTTTTGGCGGCCTGTGTGTGTATGTGTGTGTGTGTATTATATATTTTAGCCTGTTCTAAGGATTGAGATTATTCTTATAAATTATACGGATTTTTATATTCAGTAAAGGCTCCTTTTTAACTTACTTTCACCATGTTAAGGAAAATGCCTTTTAAATTCTGTTACACAGAAACTGATGCTTTTGTTTATTTCATTCTCATTACTGCCTCTTCTTTTTAACCAACAATGTTGAAACAAAATCAGTAGCCATCTATGAAGTACCTAATGATCTTAAATCTTCTGTTAGATGACAATAGGGATGTGAAGAAAAATGAGGTATAGCACCTAGCCTCGTGGAGCTTATAATCTTGCTGACAAGACATAAATAGATGGAAACGTACATAAAGTTATAAAACAATACAAAGTATCACAGGAGTACAAAATTTATAGTCAGGCAAGCAATTCTCTTCCACAAACACTAGGGCTAGAGAGATTATTATGGACATTTCACAGAAGTAGTGATATGGAAAAGGGTAAATAGGGTTTGCAGAGGCACAGAACACTGACATGAGCGAAAGCATTGCAGATGTAGTTTGGCTAGTGTGGAAGCTTTGAGTAGAGGAAATTGTAGGAAACTAATTTAGGAGAAAAATCTGAGCAGGCAGCAGATTATAAAAGTGTTTAGCTGGGGGTTATGGATTTTATTCTGTAAGAAATAGTAAGCAAATGCTTTTGAATGAGAGTGTGACATGATCAAGGGTGTGTGCATGATATTAATGGGGTTTGATGGGTTGAGAAATGAGGTAGATAATGAACATTGCAGGAATAAGTAATTGGGTTCTATACTAGGACGGTAGAAGTGAGAATGGAGAAAAGATCCAAGGGACAATGGATTTAAGAGAAAGACATGGAGGAATAAAAAATGACTCTGAGTCATTAGGATGTTCCCTGGTGAATCAATCAGTATGGAATGGCATTTCAAGTCATGAAAATGGGGGAAATTACAAAAAGAGGTGGAGGATGATGAGAAGAAGCCTGGGGAATTCTTACATAGTGGGAAAGAAATGGACTGGCAAATATTGTTTTCTGTGGTCCTTTCCATGCACATGTAAGGGTGCATACTAATGTATATGCACAGATGTATGCATGTATGCATGTGCATATATATGTATATATAACAACACCTAACAACAACAAACATATGTGTGTGCATAGATATATGTACATACATATACATACATATACACATATCTATGCACACACATATGTTTGTTGTTGTTAGGTGACATCAGGTCCAATTCATTGACCTTCATAGAGTTTTCTTTCCTTCTTTCCTTCTTTCCTTCTTTCTTTCTTTCTTTCTTTCTTTCTTTCTTTCTTTCTTTCTTTCTTTCTTTCTTATTTTTGCGGTACTGGGGGTTGAATCCAGGGCCTCAGGCTTGCATGCTTTGCAAGTGGCGTACCTCTCAGCTGCATCTTCCGTGTCCCCCCTTTTATTTTCTTTTTCAAAATTTTTTTATTTTTTTACTTTTTGAGATAGGGTCTCACTAAATTATCCAGACTGCCTCTGGTCTCGAATTTACGATCCTCCTGCCTCTACCTCTCAAGTCACTGGGATTACAGGAATGCACAACCATACCTGGCTCTTCACAGGGTTTTCAATGGCTGATTTTTTTGAGACTGCTTCAGGATTGCTTCGAGTGGGGATTGCCACGTCCTTCTCCCATTTTTGTGGTACTGGGATCGATCCCAGGGCCACAGAGAGCGCACAGCAGCACTCTACCAACTGAATCAAACCTCAGCATGAATTTATCTTAGATACTGTAAAGTACTGAAAATATAACCTGTTTTGCAATTATCATGGATTTTTTTTTCAGCATTTGGTGGTTTAACCCCAGGGCTCACACATCAGATGCTCTACCACTGGACTGTACTCCAGCCCATTTTTTGAGTCATGGTCTCTCTAAGTTATTTCAGGCTGCCTCAGGCCTCAAACTTGTGATACTCCTGCCTCCACCTTCTGAATTGCTGGGATTACAGGTGTGTATCACCTCACCCAGGTCATGTGTTTTAATTACAATGCTTCCAGCTGTAGTTACCAGTTCGGTTTTTCCCTCACAAGGATATCAACAGACACATAAGCAAATGAGTTGCAATACTTTTATTTTCTCTCAATGATATATTTAAAAGCTCTTTGAGGGCAAGGACTGTATTTTACGCTTCTCTGTTTTTGCCTTATACTTTATCATTTATGTATATAGAACAAGGTACATATTTTTTTAAAGAACAAAATATGTATTTTGACTTGGAACTGAATTTATTCTGAAAGCTCAAATGTACTTGTCAATATGTAACAGTACTGAAAAGTGGCATTAAGCCTACAGTGTCTGGCGCATCTTAAAAATAAATACATACTCAATGTGTTGTACCCAATGCTCTCATACACCTTTTTAGTGATTTTTCCCCATAAATCTGTGAATGGGTTACAAGGCATAATGAATAACATGATTGAAAGGCAAAGATTCAAAATTAGTGACAATGATTGTAGATATAAGTAGGACACAATGACAGAAAAATGGCTTTAGAACTAAAACACACTGAAATGACTATAACTAAATTTTACAGATTTTTTAAAAGTAAATGATCATAATTTAGTCAGGGTATTAAGGCAATATTATAAAAACTATCATGAAGGCACAGTTTTAAAACTACAACTAGAAGATAAATGAAAATGCCATAAAAATTTAAATATTCTAAAGTCAGAATACAGGCATTATGGAGAAATTTGAATTTAAAAAAATTCTTGTGATAAACAACTGTATAAATCCTTGGCTCTGGTTTGAGGCCTCTACATAACTTGCTAAAAGAAACTAAATATTTTAAAGAAAAATTTGAAAGTACTTACTTCCACTTGGAATCAGGTCCCTTTCTGGAATGAAGAGTTTATATCCATAGTGTTTTTCCAGGACATCTGGCAGTATTTCAAGAGCAAACTGCTCTTCTTCAGGATTGTCACAGTCTAAAGTATCTTGATCCACTTTTGTGTAAGACAGATAGGCATCATATTCCTTGTTGTCTTAAACAACAAGAACAAAGAGTTGTAACTATTAGCAGTTTCTCTTTAAATACTAGAAGTCTATAACAACTAACAGACTGAAATAAGCACTATAATTAGTGGCTGTCTTTAATAATTGTAAAAATAAGTCCCATGCGATAGTATAGGAAATCTCATCTATTTAAGCATAAATAGTTTATATGATATGAACTGAAATGGTTATGCGATGGGCCACTTATAGTCTGGACAGAATAAAACATAGAATCATTATTTGTGACTTTTGGTGACTATATACATTTGTGATGTTCTGATGTGTGTAAATGATTATCTCAGTGTGTTTGAATGCAGGATTAATATATCAGAGTCATGGAACTGAACCTTTTATGTGCCAGTTGGCTTAGTTCTGTTACTTGGTCACAGACCATACCTTGTTTGCACAAATATGTGCAAAGGATTCAACAGGGGATGGGCCCTAGAGTGTGGAAGATTGAAATAATCCAGCTTCACTACTGGAAACACTATTCACAGTACATGCTATACTTCCAGTTGGTTACTGTTGTCATCTTCATATACAAACAGCAGTTCATTACCAAATATTAGAGACAGCAGCTGGGTTTTATACAAGTACATTGCCTGCTATTCTTTTTCAGTCCATAGCCAACTAATTTGACACAAACTCCAAAAGAAGCCTTCGTTTCAAAATACACATCCTTTCAATATTGCCAAGTTAGATTTTCCCTTCACACATTTAGTTAAGGACTTAACTGTGCTTTGAGAATATATTTTTTTCTCCTTTGCTATGGTGGCTCAGAGCCAGTTTCTCTAAAGTAAAAATGTACATGTATACATATATTTTCCTCAAAATTCTAATGAACACAACTACTCAAGGTATTAGTCCCTATAGATTTTAGAAAGGCCATATTGGAAAAATTATAGTGGTATTTTCAAATTTCCTTTATTTATAGAAAAAATATTTCTAAAAGTTAACTTAGTGAGAAGAGGGTAAAGTAGAACTATTACTAGTTATTTAGCCAAGTTACATGTAAAAATAATTTTAAAAGACTGGCAAGCATTTCAGGATTTGCTTCTAAAACACATCAATATTTTCCATTATAGCAAATTAGAATGTAGCTAAAACCTGACCAAAAAGTAATTTATAGGATGCAGCAGTCCCTCATTTACCTATGCTATTAATGATTTGACTCTACCTGCTAAATAAGGTATAAACTATAAATGCATAAGATGTAGGTGTCCTATTGTAGAATTAGGTGAGACTCCCTGACTAGAGATATCTGAGGTAGGATTCATGTTGTCCCAACTCTTAATACCCCCACATGAAAAGATCTCTGGTTATCTATGTTAAGATGGTGCCTGAGACCATGAGGAAGGGTTAATATTCTTAGGATGTCCTCAGTATGTAACAGGCTTTCATAAAACTTGCTTAGATTTCTTGATTGCCTAGAAGCAGATGCACGTAAAGGACTGCCTTGGATAGTATAGAAGATCATTTGGCTTACAAATTGAGCACATTCCTCTGTTGTACATAAAACTCCACTTGGAAGTGAGAATGTTCATAAGTAATGCTAATGTAAGAACCTCCTGGTATCCTAGCACCTCTGCCCCTATTCTAATAAAGTACAGGATGCACCTGCATGTCCTTGACTTTCTCCAGCTATAATTACTCATCTGGGACCCAGAGCTGCCGATGATACACAGCTGGAAGAATAAAATAGGCCAAAAGACAAACAGCTCCATTCCTATGAGCAGAATATATTTCATTGTTCTTGTTGGATAGTGTTGTTGCCTCAAACTCCATGTCAGAAAAGACCCTTGTTTGCTTTGACTTTGATAGTTTTTTCTATCTCAAAAACCTCCCTAAATTCAACTACATATTAATTCACTCAACAATGATTTGTTGAGCATCTACTATGAGCTTAGCCATCTTCAAAAACTATCTGACTCCATCATCCATCTTACCAGACTTTCTAGATTCTTATCCCATTGCTTATCCTGATTAAGGCTATTTGCTCTCTGACTATGCCTAAACACATCTATTCCTGGTCCTGTCCTTACTTGTTCCACCTTATGTCGTGATATTGCCATTCAATGCTATAAAGACTTTCTCCTAGAAAGGTATTTCTATATTTGCATATCCCAAATCAGTTATGACAAATAATATGAATGTCATTGACATGCTAACATCTAATATGTTTGACTAACAAAATTCACCTACCATTCTAGAAGCATGTAACTCATTGAATTGCTTCTGGTTTCATTCATGTCCTTTTGAGAAGAATAAACGCAAAGAGCTCATGTGAGCTGGCCAGAGCAGGAAAAGAGCTCTCAAAGCCACAATGTCAAATGTCCAAGAAACTCTAGGGTGCCAGCTAGTGAGCCAGTAATGATGCAGATGCCATAGATTAAGAAATGCACTGCACGCTTATGTACACAGCCAAGAAAATCTCACAAATAGACACAACCGTTGCTCACAAAGAGGAGCAAGATAGAACAAAAGGGACAACACGATGCAAATATAGTTAACAGCAAAGCCTGAAAATCATCTTAAAACCAAAAGGCAGTTCAGCAACATCATTTTCTAGGCAACACTAATGAACTTTCCTCTGTGATAAATCATGATGACAAAGCTCATCTGAAAACTCAAAAAATACAGCATAATGCAGACAGAACAGTAGAAGCAAGAGGGCGGGCACAATGGTCACCACAGAGATACTGTTCCTAATGAAAAAAGAAGTTATGGAGAAGGAAATCAAAGTATTTGTGGAAGAATTATCTTGTCACACCTGACCTTCCATGTTTTAAAATCTAATTTTAATCCTATTTATCACTAGGAAGTCTTTCCTGTTTATAGTCCAGTTCTTATGCAGTTATGCTAGACACAGGGTTAAACTCTTAGATTTTAAAGTGAAAATACCATATAACTTTACTGATTATCCAGATAGAGATGTTAATAAATGCACCACTCACAAATGCCTGGCACATAATAGACATTTAATAAATATTTAATGAATTAAAAACTGAAAGGTCAAATAAATGAAACAATCATTGTTTGGTAGGCTGAAAAGGAAATTAATCAAATTAAATTTAAGAAGTCAAAGTTTGTCAGGTGTACTGGTGCATGCTTGCAATCCCAAGCACTTTGGGAGACAGATGCAGGAGGATCACCAGTTCTAGGCCAGAGACATCCTATATAACTTAGCAAGACTCTGTCTCAAGATAAAAAATAAAGAAGGGGCTGTTGGTGCAGCTTAGTGGTAGAATATTTGCAAAATATGCACGAGGCCCTGAGTTCAACCCCTCAGTGCCATAAAAACAAATAAAAACAAAAAAGAAGTTGGTGTTGGATGAACTTTATTTTATAAAACATAAATCATTTTTATAAGATCTTGCAGGAAATGCCACTCGAGCCATGGTCGAAGAGAAAACATGAAGAAAAATATGTGAGTACAATTAAGTTGTGTATATGAGATGCCAAAATATTAAAATGAAATAATGAAAAATTTGGTTGATTCTCTGGCTGACATTTGGCATTGTGGAACTGGATATTTCTAAAAGTATGTTAAAATTCATTTATTCATCCTTACTACAAACCTGAATTTTTAGTATTCCATTTAGCTAGTAAGAAGTTTGTGTACTTAAAGATTAAGCAACCATATAGAAATATCAAATATTTTAACTCTCCTTTCTAATGGAAACCTTTGAAATACCCTCCACCCTATATTATATTTCAACCACATGAGTTTTGAATTGATATGTACAATTTATAATTAAAGCACTCTATATTATTAGCCAGTTTTGACCACACATGCCACATAAGAGCTAAAGATGTAAAACATAATGTTTGCTCCCTGAAAATCCAATGATATTAACATTGGTCACCATAGGGATACTGTTCCTAATGAAGAAAGAAGTTATGGAGAAGGAAATCAAAGTATTTGTGGAAGAATTATCTTGTCACACCTGACCTTCCATGTTTTAAAATCTAATTTTAATCCTATTTATCACTAGGAAGCTTAATCTTACAACTATATACAACAACTAATCAGTTACTTTGGGTTATTGGGCATGACTGATAAAGTTAATTAATTACTGTAGATTCACCTAAGAAATTATATCATCTAGTGTTGTTAAGTGCCATCGAGTTGGGTCTGACTCATAAGACCATATGTACAACAGAACAAAACACTCCCTGACACCGTGCCATGCCTGGCATTATGTCAGTGCTTTCTCTGCTATTCCTAGGGTTTTCAATGGCAGATTGTTTGGGGATTGCTTTGGGAGTGGGTTGCCAGGTCCTTCTCCCATTTTTGCACTGCTGGGGACTAAACCCCAGGCCTCAGAGTGCAGAACATGGCTCTACTAACTGACCTAAATGCTAGCTCATATCCAGAGCTTAATAAATTCCTCATAATCATGACTCAAAACAAATGAATCACAGGAGCTTCCTCATATTCTTTTATACAGACAGCATATATGTTTTAACTTTATTTGATAGAATAATTTAAACATATGTTGGCTCCTGGGGAACAGTGACATATCCCTTGATAGCATATACCATCTATTTTATGTGTAAAAGTAAGAAGCTCAATTTTTCAATATTAACTGCTGTATATAGGAACAATAAAGTTGACCAAATTTTCACATGTACTATTATAGTACACAATTACTGTGAGAACAGACCCTAGTTTCTCATTTTGAAGATATGGATGAATAAAAGTCTTAGGCAATTTAAAACAACCTGCTGTAACTTTTGGGGAAAAGGAATGGATTGAAAATGAGCATGCTTATATACTAATCAAGGGGCATTACTATAATTTACTGTGAAAATATAAAAGTCAATTAAGACCCACTCATATAGCCATTTAAATAACAAAAATAAGATAAAAAATCAAAGATTCCTCAAAATATTTGAGGTTGCATTTCTCATTATAAAAATAAAGCAAAATAATTAAATTTTCCTCTTTGAGGTGTGATCAACTCAAAAAAACAAGAAAAACCTTAACACTGCCTTATTTCAGTAAAATAAATTGCTGTTGTTGTTAGGTGCCATCAAGTTGGGTCCAACTCATAGTAACTCTTTATAGAACAGAATGAAACACTCCATGACTCTGTTCCAGGAATGTAATATTTTTATGTTTAAGCCCATTGTTGCAGACACAGTATCAACCTATCTAGTTGAGGGCCTTCCTTTTTTTGTTTATCTGCCACTCTCCCAAACATGATGTCCTTCTGCAGGGATTGGTCCTTCCTGACACCATGTCCAAATATGTGAGATTCAGTCTAGCCATCCTTGCTTCCAAGGAGAATTCTAGTTGCACTTCTTCTAGGGCAGATCTGTTGGTTCATTTTGCCATCAATGGTGTATTCAATATTTGTCTCTAGTACCATAATTCAAAAGCATCAATTCTCCTGTCTTTCTTATTCAATGTCTAGCTTTCACAACCATATGAGGTGACTGAAAATACCATGGCGTGAAGTGGGTGCACCTTTGTCTTCAATGTGACATCTTTACTTTTCAACACTTTAAAGAGGTCTGTTGCAACGATTTTTCCCAAAGCAATTTGTCTTTAGATTTCTTGACTACAGCTTCCATGGGTATTGATTGCAGAACAAAATAAAGCAAAACCTTGGATAACCTCAATCTTTTTTTTTTTTTTTTTTTTTTTTTTTTTTTTTTTTT
>VMDO01027913.1:0-24626 GCA_007922755.1 Pedetes capensis | reverse complement strand
AGAAGTGCAACCAGAGTGCTCCTTGGAAGCAAGAATGGCCAAACTGCGTCTTACATATTTCGGACATGTAGTCAGGAGAGAACAATCCCTGGAGAAGGACATCATGTTTGGGAGAGTGGCAGGTCAACGCAAAAGAGGAAAACCCTCCACCAGATGGATTGACACAGTGTCTGCAACAATGGGCTTAAACATAAATAAGATCATTGGCCTGGCACAGAATTGGCAAGTGTTCTGATCTGTAGTACATAGGGTCCCTATGAGTCGAACTGGACTTGATGGCACCTAACAACCACAACAAACTTCTGTAGATGGGACAGTAGGTTGAAATCGTAGAGGACTTTCAACCCTAGTAACTGAAAAAAGATCTCAAAAAGAAGGCAGAAACAATCGATCATCTTTGATGAGACTAAGGGGTTATTTTGACTACAATGTACTGGAAATCTAACCAAAGTAATTTAATCAAATTATGATTTATTTCTCTCATGAAAAAAAAATTTTTTTTTCAAAATCAGACAGTCCAGGTAGTTTCAGCAGGTTCATCACAATCCAAATGCTTTTTTCTTTTTTTGAGATTGAGCCTATGTTGCCCATGCTGGCCTTGAACTTGTGGGCTCAAGCTATCGGTCTACCTCAGCCTCAAAAATAGCTGGGACTACAAGCATGTGCCACTGCACTGAGCTGATCTAAGCTCCTTCTATTATTCTGTTCACCACTATTAACATGTAGTTTTCATTCTTATGGTCATCTCATGGCTACAAGATGGTTGGCAGACTGCTCGCCAAGAAAAAACAGGAAGAAAGGATCAGCAAGAATGGTAGGGAAAGGGCAAATTTCTTTCTTTTGACAAGCTTTTCAAGAAGTTGCACCCACTGCATAGTAAACATTTAGATTTCACATGCCATATTGTCTCTGTCAAACTACTTAGTTCTATAGTGAGAAAACAGGCATGAACAATATATGAATGAAGAGACGGGGCTGTGTCCCAATAAAACATTTTAATAAAAGTTTGCTGGCAAGCAGTCCACAGTTTGCCAATGCTCGATGTAAAGTATGTAGCATATTTACAATATGAAATGTTGTTGTTGTTGTTAGGTGCCGTGGAGTCGGTATCCGACTCATAGCGACCCTCTGTACAACAGGGGAAACACTATTGTCGGTGCTTCTCTGCTGTTCATAGGGTTTTCAATGGCACATTGATTTTTGGGAGGGGGTTGCCAGGTCCTTCTCCCAAGCCTACAGCTTCTGGTGTTCCCAGGCGGTCTCCCGTCCAGGTACTAACCAGGCCTGACCCTGCTTAGCTTCCGAGATCTGACAGGATCGGATGCCACAGGGCTACGGCTGCAGGCACAATATGAAATAGAGACCAAAATATAAACAAAGGAAGTAGAGATAATGCAGGGTGTGGAATATAATGTAATTAAGATGAATTTTCTGAGGTAAGAAAAGAAATCCAATCCAAGCAACAAGAACAGGAATTTTTTCATATAAACAAAAACTTGAAAACTTAAAGAACCAAAATACAGCTGAGGTTTTTTTTTTTTAAACACAATAGGATGAATGGGAAAAGAAAGTTAATTTTCCTTAAAACAGAACATGTAAATAAAGAAAAGCCCTATAATGACTGAAGAAGGTAGGTGACAAACCATCAAACACTTAATATTGCTGGGCTAGTGGTCTGTGTCTGAAATCTCAGCATTTATGAGGCTGAGGCAGGAGGATTTTGAGTTTGAGGCCAGCTTGGGCTACACAGTGAGACTCCGTCTCAAAGCAAAACAAAATAAGACAAAAACAAAAATCTTAATACAAAATACTTCTGAATTTCTCAGATCTAAAGAATTCAAGTTTCTAGAATAAAAAGAATGCTCACTACAATGGGAGGAAAAGACTTAAAGACTTACATAGTCATTATGAAATTTCAGAAGGGTAAACAAGAGATCTTAACTTTTTAGAGAACAGAGAGGTGACTTACAAGGAAATGAGAATAGGGATTCTTCATTGGTACACAAGAAAGCAGAGGCAAGTGGGAGTCGTGTCTTCCAAATTCTGGAAAAAAAATTTATTTTAAACCAAGATTCTATACCTATCTAAAGTTACACGTGCTAAGTGTCAGAAATTATCCTATGCATCCTTGGAGAAGCTACTGGTCCATCAACATGAAGTAGTGAACCAAAAAAGAAAAGAAGATGTAGGATTCTGGAGAAAGCACCAAACAAGGAAATGGTGAGGGCTGACACAGGTAGGGTGAGGGTTGCCAGGAGTCTAGACTGAAGTAGGAGGCTGAAGGATTCATGTCTTGAAAGAAAAATGGAACTAGTGAATTGTCTGTCCCGTTTGACTCTCTGGCAAACTGTAACGAAAAGTATAAAACAAAGCTGTCCAAACCAGATCATCAAAGAAATTGTTTTTAAAATTCATTTATTTGTTTATTTATTTGTTTGTTTGCCAGTACTGGGGAGGGAGGGTTGAATTCAGGACAGGGTAGGCAAGTGCTCTTCCGCTGAGATGCATCTGAAGCCCCTTTATTATTTATTTTGAGATAGGGTGTTACTAAGTTGAACAGGCTGCCTCTGGCCTCAAACTATCTTTCTGCCTCAGTCTCCCAAGTTGCTGGGATTATAGGGGTTTGCCACAGTGCCTGGCTTAAAGAAAAGATTTTAAAAGAGAGATAACTATTAACTGCAATCATACACACACACACACGCACGCACACACACACACATTATACTAGAAAACAAGTCATCAAAAACAGTATTATTAGAACATATTTATGGATATAATGTTTCATCATATCTCTTCAATTTCTATGCTGAGCAAATCATTTCAGAAGCTGGACTTTATGAAGAACACAGCATCAGGATTGGAGGAAGACTCATTAACCATCTGTGGTATGCTGATCACATACCTCTGCTTGCTGAAAGTGAAGAGGATTCGAAACATTTACTGATGAAGATCAAAGAACACAGCCTTCAGTACAGACTGCCACTGAACATCAACAAAACAAAAATCCTTACAACTGGGTCAGTACACAACTTCATGATAAATGGAGAAAAGATTAAGGTTGTCCAAAATTTTGCTTTACTTGATTCTACAATCAACAACCGTGAAAACAGCAGTCAAGAAATCAAGATGCATTGCATTGGGAAAAGTTGTTGCAAAAGACCTCTTGAAAGTGTTGAAAAGTAAAGATGTCACATTGAAGACAATGGTGCACCTGACTCATGCCATAGTATTTTCAGTTGCATCATACATTTGTGACAGCTGGACATTAAGTAAGGGAAATAGGATAATTGGTGCTTTTGAATTATGGTGGTGGTGGTGATGAATATTGTATATACCATGGACTGCCAGAAGAATCAACAGATCCGTCCTAGAAGAAGTGCAACCAGAGTGCTCCTTGGAAGCAAGGATGGCTAGACTGCATCTTACATGTTTTGCACATGTAGTCAGAAGGGACCAATCCCTAGAGAAGTACATTATGTTTGGGATAGTGGCAGGTCAACAAAAAAAAAGAGGAAAATCCCCCACTACATGGATTGACACAGTGTCTGCAACAATAGGCTTAAAACATAAATAAAATCATATGCCTGGCATAGAATCGGGGAGTGTTTTGTTCTGTTGTCCATAGAGTTACTATGAGTTGGACCTGATTTGACGACACTTAACAACAACAAATGGACATAATGAAGACACATAATATGGATTTAATAAAATGTTGGTAAGACACTTCGAAGGATGGAGGAAATGAAAGGGTCTGAAATGAAGTCTTTATTTTGTAAGGCAGCAGGAAATCAATAGAGGGGTTCTGCATGACACTAGAGGCAGTTCTGTATTTACAAACAGCCACAAGGATGTGGTGGTGTTGTTAGGTGCCGTGGAGTAGGGTCCAACTCATAGTGGTTCAAGTCTGAATTTAACATTGCGGGTAACTTCATTTTTACTTATTCCTTAGTGTCACTACTCAGTACTCCAGAGAAGCCTTAATCTTCTCAGTATTTAAAATTATTTCCTGAATTTCCTGCTCTGCTTATCACTTCCTCCACAACTTGGTTCGAGTTTCATCATCTACTTTACAAACTGGGTCTCCACCAAAGCCAGGCATGGCGATACACATCTCTACTCCCAGTGACTCAGGAGTGTGAG
The DNA here is from genome assembly GCA_007922755.1 of Pedetes capensis. NCBI lineage: Eukaryota > Metazoa > Chordata > Mammalia > Rodentia > Pedetidae > Pedetes > Pedetes capensis. The sequence continues at coordinate 20,486 of VMDO01027913.1, read as the reverse complement.
GCAGTAGGATGGAGAGTTCAAGACCAGGGCTGAGACTGAAAAAATTAAAAATGGGCTGGGAGCACAGCCCAGTGATAGAGAACTTGCAAAGTATGTGCAAGGCTCTGGGTTCAACCCCAAGTATCACACACACACACACACACACACACACACACACACACACACAAGAAACAAAGAAAAAGAGAAAAAAGAAAAAAAATCTGTCTTTACAGATTTGTCCATTAGTCACATGGCATTTGTGCCTCTGTTGTTATTCTCAAATTGTACCTGTATATTTTGTTATTAAGAAACGTTATTAAGAAACTTTTGGGCCAGTAGTGGTGTATGCCTCAATTCCAGTATTCAGGAGGCTGAGTCAGGAGGATTGATGCAAGTTTGAGACGAGCCTGGTCTACATGGGCTGTGGTTTAGCTCAGTGGTAGAGTGCTTGTTCCATGTGTTCTGAGGTCCTGGGTTCGATCATTAGCACAGCAAAAATGGAAGAAGGACTCAGTAGCCCACTCCCAAAACAATCAGCCATTGAAATCCCTATGAATTGCAGAGAAGCACTGTCAGGCATAGTGCCTCTTTCACTCTGCTGTACATAGAGTTGTTACAAGTTGGACCTAACTTGATGGCACTTGACAACTGGTTTACATAGGCAGTTCCAAGCCAGCCTGAGCTACTCAGCAAAACTATATATATAAAAAAAACAAAACCCAAACAGCAGCAGCAGCAGCAGCAGCAGCAGCAGCAGCAGCAACAATAACAACAAAAACCATTGAAAATCTCAATAGACTAGGTGCTCAATAAAGGCTTAGCCATTGTTCTTTCAGTTCTTCCAGGTACAGGCCAGAAGAGAAGGATATAACAGTTAAGAAGTCCCTGCCTCCGAAGAGAGGCAAACAAAAACCTGTAGAGATTAAGTGCTCAGTGGGGCAATCCTGCAATTTACCAGAGCTCTTAGAGTGATCCTCTAACAACTCTACTGGGTGTGAGGACTAAGGAGTGACACAGAGGAATCTTTGATTCTCAGTCCTGCCAATCTGTCTCTTTATATTTTTATATCTCATTTTGAAAGACTTGAAAGTTTTTCTAAATGTTCCAAGGAAAGTTATTGATCATATAAGCAATTTGTCACTTTAAATGGAAAATGAGTACTAGAAACAAAATCTAGCTAAATTATAGTTGGTCTTTAGACTAGATATTATGGAAAACATTCAAAATGATTCTATAGGGCTAGAGATGTAGCTCAGTAGTAAGTACAATCCCTACCACCATACACAAAAAATTTTTTTAAAATATCAATTATTTTAGTACTGAAAAAAAAATCTAAACTAAGATACAATGAATTTCAAAGGAATAAAAATCAATGGACTTTCAAAATGAATAAGAAAATTGTGATATAATGGACTGCAAAGTATGGCTTAAATATTAGTTTTTCCCAAGTTATACATAAAAATTAATTATATACTTATCAAAGGCTAAGTCTTAATGCATTCAGAAGTAAGATTTAATTATGAAGATTTAAAAAATAACTGTGGTTAATGATCTTATATCTTTTATCAAAGTCTGAATTAATCTATACAAATTAGCTTCTTTTAGAAGCAACTCTTGCAAACAAATATTTGGGGTTATTTTGCCTATTGTATGTAGGGTCATTGTGAGTTGGATACCAAGTTGACGGCCCATATTGTTGTTGTTAGGTGCCGTTGAGTCAGTGTCTGACTCATATTGACTCATAGCAACCCTACATACAAAAGGCAAAACACTATTGTCAGTGCTTCTCTATTATTCATAGGGTTTTCAATGGTGATTGAATTTTGGGAGTGGGTTGCCGGGTCATTCTCCCAAGACTATAGCACCTGGTGTTCCCCAGTGGTCTCCCATCCAAGTACTAAGCAGGCCTGACTCTGCTTAGCTTCTGGAATCTGACAGCTGCAGGCTAACAACAATATATATTCACATAAAGAATTCCTATTTTGTGGCATTCCTCCCAAAAATTTGAAAATTTTTCCTTATGAGAAAATAGGGAACTTGTATCAAGATATTCTATCGTCCGTTACAGTCACTCACAAACAGGTATTTCTCTTAAGACATATCATTTATTCTAAAATTTGTGCAAACTTATTCTATATTTTTTATGGTTGTTTTAAAAGATGTCCATCCAAAAAGAAGAGTGACACTCTAAGAAAAGATCTTTAACCTATAACTAAGAAGCCAGCACTTGGCCCACATCCCAGTTTAAGAACAGCATATGCTGTAGATTTGCCCTTCACCCACCTTACATTATATTTGTTGTAAAACATTTTTTTGGGGGGGGTACTGGGGGTTAAACCCAGGGCCTCACGCTTGCATGCTCTGCAAGCACTGGACCACTGAGCTGCACCCTCAGCCCATTTTTTACTCTTTTTTTGAGACAGGGTCTCGCCAAGTTACGCAGACTGTCTCTGGTCTCAAACTTGCGATCCTCATTGCCTCCGTCTCCCAAGCCACTGGGATTACAGGCGTGTGCCACGGTGCCCGGCTATTTGTTGTAAAACTTTAAGGACAGAGCAGTCTTGAAATTCATGTTAATAGAAGTCTTTATTTTTACACCATAATCCAATTCTAGTTTTTCTTTTAATAAAATTTAAAAAATTTTGTGTTTCAACTGATTAAATTTACAAAAAATCTTCCCACATTACACTAAAGCATTCTTGATGTTTTATTTCCATTGCTCATATATTTAGCCAATAAAATAATTTTAAGGAGTCTCTTATCTCCACCAAACACACATTGTCTAAAACCTGTCTAGGTCACAAATGGTTCATCTTACAGTCATCTATACAGATTCTGCAGAACTATTCCAAGTTCAGCATACATTGACGTACTGCAGAGCACAAAGTTAATGTTATGGAAACACTGCTCATCTTCCTCCACTGAGCCAACTTGAGCCCTGTTCTTTATTAAAACTCTTCTTCTGCCTGCTTGCTGCGGGACTGTCTGAGCTGCTGCAGTCGCTCGATGGTTTCAGCAATAGTCCGCTCCCCGTGGACCTTATTGTCTCTTGTACGGATGTTAACAGTGCCACCAGTTTTCTCTTTTTCACCAACAACTGAAACAGAAGACACAAGGTTTTGTGAGACTTAATCTAAAGACAAGGAAGGGTTCATCTTGAAATTTGAAGAGAAATGATACTAGCACCCAAAAACCAGCCTATAGCTTACTTAAGATATATTTAGTGACATGTACAATTGGGCAACTGACTTAAAAAAATCTATTCATTAAAAAAATAAGCACTAACTTGCAATACATAAAACTACGGCACTAAGTCACTTGATTTAGCCAACTTAACAAAAATTTACTACATAAAAGCAACGTAAAAGCAATATGGCAGGAAGGGGGAGAACATTTTTAGATAATCCTTTAAGGATTTTTTTTTTCATACTGAAACTTTCCTTATATTAATTGAAGAAATTGACTAGTCTAAGAATTAAGATTGGTGACATGCCTGTAATGCCAGTACTAGCAAGTTAGGGGAGGAGGATCAAGAGTTCAGGCCAGCCTGGGCTACGCAGCAAGACCATGTCTCAGAAAACCAAAAAGAATCAGAATTACAAGGAGCCTAGCATGTGCAAGGCCCTTGGCTCAATTCCCACCATTGCAGAAAGCAAGCAAACAAGCACACACACGCACACGCACACGCACACACACACACACACACACACACACGCCTGAAAGGAACTAGATTCTTGACCACAATTCACCAAATCCTAACTCTCAAATACTTGAGCATATCTGCCTAAATTTTGGCAAATTTTCTTTCTTTCTTACCTAGGATAAAGTTATACTGTGCTAACTGTGCATTTCTGATCTTCTTATTCAATGTGCAGCCTGGATCCAGATCAATGTCTGCCATGAATTTAGCATCATGGAATTGTTGCCGTACCTATTAAATAGACATAGAACTCATCAGATTTAGAAGTAGAATTATGCCGAAGCATGGTAGCAGATGCCTTTAATCCCAGCAACTCTAGAGGCAGAAGCAAGACACTTGCAAGTTTAGAGGCCAGAGGAAGTCTGCTTCACTTAATGAGACTCCGTTTCAAGATAAAAAAATTAACCTCCTAGTACTGCAAACATAAAATAAAATCAGAATTATAGCTTAATGTCAAGTGATATTATTTAACATGGGATCTGGATAATCATGCAAACATTTAAAAAAGATTGCTAGCTATTTGTAGTGACACAAAATTGTAATCTCAGCATTCAGAAAACTGCAGCAGGAGGATCTCAAGTTCTAAGCCAGTGTGGGCTACAGAGTGAGACCATGTCTGAAAAACAAAACAAAACAGAGCAACAAAAAACCCACCAAAACACCACCAACAAAAAAATCTCACACCAAACAAAAACAAGAAAGGAATGCTAATGGATACACTGAAACATATAATACCAAATTATGACTTGGGTCTACATTCTAAAAAATCAACATATTTTCAGGACTGAGAATGTAGCTTAATAGCACAGCACCTGCCTAGCAAACACAAGGCCCTGGGTTTGATCCCAAAACAAAAAAATATATTTTACTCTTAAGAGACAAATGTTTCAGAAAACTTTTAAGATTAGCCGGGCAAGGTGGCATATGTCTGTAATCGCAGCGGCCCGGGAGGAGGAGGCAGGAGGATGGCAAGTTCGAGACCAGAGGCAGTCTGCATAACTTAGCAAGACCCTGTCTCAAAAAGTAAAAATGGGATGGGAGTACAGCTCAGTGGCCCAGCACTTGCAGAGCATGTTAGCGCAAGGCCCTGGGTCCAACCCCAAGTACTGCCAAAAAAAAAAAAGGAAATTTTTATGATCAGAATTCAGATAATCAAGTTTAATCAATTCTCTTAAAAGATAAATCACAAAGGTAAAGAAATCATTTGCAGATATATGTTAATTCTGGATACAGCTGCCAGGAGATAAACACTTATCACCCTCCAGCTAAAACTTGGGAGATGAGGCCAGCAATCTAAAACTTGGGAGATGAGGCCAGCAACCCCCAAAACTCAATCTGACATTGAAAACCCTATGAACAGCAGAGGACTGACAACAGTATTTCGCCTGTTGTTCATAGGGTCACTATGAGTCAGATACCGACTCGATGGTACCTAAGAACAACATCTAAAACTACCACATGGCCAGAAGTAGTGGTGCATTCCTGAAATTCCAACAAGCTGGGATATGGAGGCAGGAGGATTGCAAGTTCAAGGCCAGAGTAGCCCATGTAACCTAGCAAGACCCTGTCTCAATGTTGGGAGCCATAGGCCGGACATGAGTTAAAAGGCAATGCCTGCATAAATGGCTACGTGACAGACTGACCATAGCAGGAAGCTCTGCTACCTGTGGAATGAGGAAACAGCACATCAGAGGCTCTGCTGAACTTTGTTCCTTGATTGCCTCTTTAGTTACTATATTAACGTGAGTATAGATCTGAACTTTGTTCCTTGATTAACATGAGTATAGATCTGAACTTTGTTCCTTGATTAACAAGAGTATATATCTGAACTTTGTTCCTTGATTGTCTCTTTAGAATTAATCTGTTGCTGGGGGCTAACTAAGCTGATTGTAAACCTTATGACTGTTACAAAGTCCTTTGCACTGCAATTACCTTTGTGAGCTATTTTTAGTATCTCCTTGAGTTACTATATAAGCATGAGTTTAGAGAATAAAGTTTGCTCAAGACCATCAGTCTTGGCCTCTTCGTCTCCTTCATCCTCGGCTCTCCCCTTCACCCGGCTGGACCGCGGTATCTCAAGACAAAAAGTAAAGGAGGGGCTGCGGGTGCAGCTCAGTGGTAGAACACCTGTAAAGTATGCACAAGGCCCTGGGTTCAGCCTCCCAGCATTGCACAAATAAAGAAATAATGCAACTACCCTGTGGCATCCGATCCCGTCAGATCTTGGAAGCTAAGCAGGGTCGGGCCTGGTTAGTACCTGGATGGGAGACCGCCTGGGAACACCAGAAGCTGTAGGCTTGGGAGAAGGACCTGGCAACCCCCTCCCAAAAATCAATCTGCCATTGAAAACCCTATGAACAGCAGAGAAGCACTGCCAATAGTGTTTCCCCTGTTGTACAGAGGGTCGCTATGAGTCGGATACTGACTCGACGGCACCTAACAACAACAACAACAACAACCACCATGTGTAGTAAGAGAAACAGTTTTTCTGAATGAGTTGCTTATCAACTAGTTTAATATTCATTTTTTTATTAAAGACAGTTAAGTCTAAGCAGAATTTATTCTGATGATCTAGAATTGTGATGATTTTAATGGTACAGTGCTATTCACTAATCAATTTTTTGGGGGGGGGCAGTGCTGGGGATCGAACCCAAGGCTTCAGTGCATGCTAACCAAGCACTCTACCAACTGAGCTAAACTCTGAGGCCCATTAATTAACTTTTAATCATTTGTAATTCTTCAGTATGGAGTTATCACTATAGTAGAACCAACTGCTCTTAGGTGTGAAGTATGAATGGCTATTTATACACTTGTTCATAAATTAGTTTTGTGGTAGGAGGAGGGAGACATTGATCTAAGTTGGAAATAAAAATTTCAAATAAAGACATTTGCATTAAAAATGAAACAAAATTACCCTGAGTCAAAATACAGCCTAAACAGCACTTTGCACCCTAACTTACATCTCACACTAAAATGCCTGATACATGCTGGCTTAGTTTTTAAAAATACTAAACACTAAATTACACAAATGTATATAAAACACTATGTGAACATGTTTTCTGATCATGGAACCACAAAGAAAAAGCATTAAGGAGGTAAGATAATCTATTCAGGCATATTCAAGAAATTAGTAACATTTTTTGATGTTGCAAGCAGCTTGACTTACCAAGAATATATGACTTATGAGATATGAAAAGTAAAACAACAGATACTAAGGAAGGTGGTAGTACACAGCTATAAGGCAAGAGGCCACAGTGAGCCCCATCTCAAAAAACTAAAAAAACAAATACTAAATTTAAAGAAAAATCATTTTATTTAAGGATTACCTTTTGTGCATATTCATCACACGTTGGTCCTACTGGAACTACCATTACCTGGCGAGGAGACAGCCAGAAAGGCCTAAAGAGAAAAATTATTCAATGTAGATTTGGACATATTCCATATTTACTCTTTAGTATCTTTTCCTGAAAGATGTAAAGACTACTCCCAAAATCTTAAAACTTGGCTTTTCCTTTAAAAAAAACCAAAACAAAAACAACAACAACAAAAAAAACTTACCCATTAAAGATTAAGGGGAGGAGACTTAAGAGAAGAAAATTGACCCTAAACAAAGAAAGCCTGCAGCAGTACCAATTGGCATCTGATCCTGTCAGATCTCGGAAGCTAAGCAGGGTTGGGCCTGGTTAGTACCTGGATGGGAGACCACCTGGGAACACCAGGTGCTGTAGGCTTGGGAGAAGGACCCCGCAACCCATTCCCAAAAATCAATCCACCACTGAAAACCCTATGAATAGCAGAGAAGCAGTAACAACACTATATTGCCAGTTGTACATAAAGTTACTATGAGTCAGACACTGACTCACCAGGACCTTATCATAACGACAACAAACAAGGAGAACCAATAACTACTATTTGTGTTGCTAAGTAGACAACAAAGCAAATTAACAACAGGGACTAGGCCTCACATGTCAATAAATTATGTAACAAAGCACCATGCATTGGCTGTGAGGGGTCAATAAATTGTTAAATAACTGCATGCAGTGATTCACTGTTAAGATTATTACTTATTCTTCATTAGAGACACAGATAGTAGGTCAGTTTATTCAAGATCCTTTTTGTAAGATGCAGAACATTTTAACTGATAGTGATTATGGCAATTGGCAAAAATGAGTTTTTGCTATTTATTTTTTAATAAAAAGCCTCCAAGCCTTCCTTTGGAGCCTTTCTGCTGTCAAAGCCTCTTGATGCTGCAAACATCAGACCAGTGTTTCTTTCCATCAATCCTCTATTTTCAGTAGGCCCTAAATTCTACCTTAAGTGTGGGCTTTTCCAATTTATCATGGGTTTGGCAGAAAAATTACCTTTCTTCATTTTCTAGATACCATATAGGGAATGTGCTCTATATTCTATTTGTGTTGGTGAAATAATTGAAAAGAGATTATCTTATTGCATTGACAAGTATGAAAAATATCCCTTAATATCTGAACTAACCAAATTCAAATAATACAGGAATGGTAATACATTTTGTAAGTATTTTTTGTTGTTGTTTTGTTTTTTGCGGTACTCAGGGGTTGAACCCAGGGCCTTGCACTTGCATGCATTGCAAGTGCTGGACCACTGAGCTGCACACCCAGTCCATTTCTTTTACTTTTTTTTGAGACAGGGTCTCACTAAGCTATGCAGACTGCCTCTGGTCTTGAACTTGCAATCCTCCTGCCTCTGCCTCCCAAGCCGCTGGGATTACAGGTGTGCACCACCGCACCCAGCTACATTTTGTAAGTTTTTAGTGAATATAATTAATATTGCAGGCTCTACAAATGGGATTTTAAATCCCAAAACAAAGTTAAGTTACTCAAAAGGTAACCAAAAACAAATTCTGCATGTTTTTTACTGAGTAACTGCTAATTAGATGGTATTATAGAATATTTAAACAAGTCAAGTTTTGAAATGAAAGTAATTAAGTTTTTTTTTTCCCTCAGGCGCTAGGGGTTAAACCTTGGGCCTCCCACTGAGCTACTACATCTCTAATCCCAAATAAGCATCCTTAATGCTAAAAAATTAAGGCTTAGATTATAATTCCTTATTTTTTAGGGAACATTTGTTATTAATTAGAAGTGACCAATCAGAATCAGTCTCCCTTCCCATTTCATAACTATATTAGAAAAAAGGCATCTCTTCTAGTGAATTTACATACATCAGACAAAAAGCCAGATAATAATTACCATTTTCCCCCATAGTTTTCAGTGAGGATTGCAATCATTCTTTCCACTGACCCCAAGATGGCTCGATGAACAATTACTGGTCTTCTCTTATCATCACCATCATGGCTAGAAAAGAAAAAGAATTTGTTTTGCTTTATTATATGTATTTTCTTATATATATCCCTAGAGAAGAAGATTTAGAGTAGATGCCAGAAACTCACCTTACATAAGTAAGATTAAACCTGATGGGCAACTGAAAATCTAGCTGGATTGTTGCACACTGGTGGTAGCGACCAATTGCATCTTTTATCTGTATGTCAATCTAGGAAGCAAAGATTGAGTTATTACATGTTGTCAACATTACTGATGACCTCAACGAGTTGGATTAGTGATTTCCCTTTTTCTTTTTTTATTCAGTTTATTTTAATGTAATCTTTCTTCAAAAACACACAATTAAAAAAAAAGAAAAAAACAAAAAGAAAAAATGCTAATCCCTCTTCACTCAGAAATGAAAATTCCATTACCCAAATATATTTTGGCACTGACCTTTGGACCATAGAAAGCTCCATCACCTGGATTTAACTCCCACTTTTCACCAAATTCATTCAAACTGTTTTCAAGTTGCTAAGGATAAAGCAAAATTGTTTGTTTTTATTCATCTGCAACTTTTTTTCCTATTTATCTGAGATTAAAAAGATAGTTACTTTTGTGAATTACTATTCTCTGCTTTGTAATTTTGTCCATCTACACATACTCTCAAACAAATCTCCTTTAAAACTCACAGCTTAATAGCTGAAAAAATATTGAAACATTCTATCAATTCTAATATACTTTAAAATCATACAAAAAATTAGCTTAATCAAACAGAGGAACGATTAATAATTTTCTTTTGCTTTTACCCATTTATAAAGCTTTCTTACAGTGTTGCTGTGGTTGCAACAAAGCTTTCTTATAGCGCAGAGAGCCAATTTCAGTCAAATAGTTCTGAAGCACACTAAAAAAACACCACTTACTTTCTCAGCTTGATTCCATACTTCAATATCTCCAAGGAATTTTTCTGGGCGAGTGGAAAGGTTCAGTTTAAAGGAAAATCCAAATACATTATATACTGTACGTAGAAAATCCAAACAACCTTTTATTTCATCTTCAATCTTTAAATTAAAAAAAAAAAAGTGGTTATCTTCCTTTGCTTTCTTGGTATTTCTTCTGAGTTATTTTACCACACAGGGCCTCATACCTGTTCCATGGCACAGAATATGTGTGCATCGTCCTGCTGGAATCTTCGTACCCGGGTGAGTCCTGTGAGCGCTCCTGACAGCTCATTCCTATGAAGCACCCCAAAGTCAGCTACCCGCAGGGGCAACTCTCGCCAGGACCTTGGCCGATGATCAAACATAAGGCTGAAGAAAAGAACCATCCGCTGATATTTAACTTCATAAGGCTGAGGAGGTAGCCCAGTGGCAGAATGTTTGCTTAACGTGTCAAGTTCTTGGGTTCAATAGTGAGCACACACACACACACACACACACACACACACACACACACACACACACACAATCACATCACAAGAATGAAGCCACTGATCCTAGATCCTAGTTGCCAAGAGACATTTCTACAACCTGTACTTCACACACTAATAAAAGCATTTGTAAAGATAAAATGGCAAATGAATTATAACACAATTAACTGTTGCTAAGACAGAATAGAAGATATATTCCCGTAAACCTAGAGTCAAATCCTTTTGTTCAATATTTCCATTAGTATGAACGTTAGCATCAAGGCTCATATTAAAAAAATTAGACACACACAAATCACTTTTAACAGTGGAAACTAATGTTACATTTTCTCTCTCGTCAGGGACAAAGGTACTTCAGGTTCCTTCTTAGAAGGCATTTCAGAAACTAAACAATCTGGGAAAATTAAGAATGAACTGGGTTGGTTCAGTGACATATGTAACTCAGTTTCCACATGGAGTTTCCTCTCTTACCTCTTTTGGCCCACAGGCATGCTTAACCAGGAGCTTTGGACCCTAAGCTACGTGTACCCACAGGTCTCTCTAGTCTTCCCATAGGCTCTTCATCTATCAGGGATACAATGTAGAGTGGCCTCAAGGCAAGGAAGATTTTCCAAGGATATTAATCCATTAGCACTAGGGTTTGATAGATTACATTTCTTCAAAAAGAAAAAAAAGGGCAGAGGACACCAGGTATAGTGCACACACCTGTAATCTCAACACTGGGACTGGTGAGGCAGGTGGATTGACACAAGTTAGAGATCAGCCTGGTCTACATAGTGAGTTTTAGGTCAGAATGAGATACACAGCAAGACTGTGTCCCTAAATAAGTAAATAAATAAATAAGGGCAAGGAGGCACTGGGGATGTAGCTCAGTGGTAGAGCACTTGCGTAGCATGTGCAAAGCTGTGGGTTTAATCCTTAGCATTGCAAAAAGATAGAGAGAAATTGCTAGACCCCACATCTGACCTCTTCGCTTTATATTCTGTCTTGTTCTCTACCTAGTACCCTAGTACTACTCCTGAATGTCCATAGAACTGGGAAGCTAATGGGGCATGAAAGCTATTATAGCATGACAATAATATTGCATTTCAAGTTTAAATATTATTCTGATCACATAGTCTGTTTTTATCAACAAAGATTTGTTGTTTATCAACAAATTGATTTGTCGATATTGGTTATCAACAAATTTGTTGATGTTGTTTATCAGCAAATCAGTCTAAGACTAACTGTGGCACACGCAAATGAAAGCGGCTGAATACCAGTGTCCCGGGCAGTTCATTGGTTTGAGAGCAAACAGCTCCTTCTCCACCTCAAAGGAGAACATGTTCTCACTGTAGTGCTGCCAATGGCCTGAGGTCATCCAGAGTCGGCTGTTGTAGATGTTTGGGGTGACTACCTCCTGGAACCCTCTTCTTCTGTATTCACTCTGCCAAAGAGAAAAGAGAACACAGGTATAGGCAAATCAGTACTAAACCTTGTGTAAGGAGTGAAAATTTAAAAAGCAATGATATATTATCTAGTGATATTCAAGATAAACATATCCCATGACCCAGAAATTCCATCTGTAGGTATACATTAGGAGGAAACTCTTACACAGACATGAAGAGGCTTATGAACACAACATCACTATAGCATGGTTAGAAATATGGGAACCTTAGCATTTAAACCAGAGTGCATAAACAAAGGAATAAGCACGTTATGGCAGATGTATAATGGAAAATGTGACAAGTGAAAATATTTGTATACTTCTCAAATATAGATTATTTTTCCTTTAAGCAGATCTTATTTAATAAAATCATCTTATATTGTAAATCTTCAGAAAAAAGTAACAAGTATGATTTACCCTGATGAATTCCATAAGTGTATTATAAATGTAGGCTCCCTTTGGCAGGAAAAAGCAACTTCCAGGGCTGAGTTCATGGAAGAAATATAGTTCTTGGTCCTGGATAAAAGAAGAGGAAAAGGCTATTTACATATGTATATAACACTAACTGCAGTGATCCTAAGTTCAAAATATGGCTGTGAAGTCTCATATTTTAATTAGCATCAATCCTAAATAAACCACACCAACGTTTCTGGTATACAACTTAATGGTACAGAATTGTAGTTGCTTTACAACTTAGCACAAGTCTGTTCCTTGCCTGTTATAGCCCTCAGTGACATGGAACAGGAGTCTCTTGGTTCTACAGTTCTCATGGTTTTTAATTCCTCAAAGCCCAAAGATCTGAATGGTTTTTCATTTATTTTCTTCACTTTTCTTTTTAAATAGGAGGTGGATGAGGGAGACAGGGAAAAAAGGCACTTATAGTGAAATAGATAATGGAAATGAGATTGGTTAACTTTGGGTCAAGGTGAAAGAAATACCCTCCTATCTCTTTGTCTCCCATCTCCACCAAATGTTCAAAGCCCTCGAGGAGCCTACCAAATGCTGCCAGCTTCCTAATGGTTTGAATTTATTTCAGATACTCACAAGAGGAGGCAGTTCCTGCTGCCTCCTGCTCAAACTTCATAATTTAACAGCCAAGGACCTCTGGCAGGGAACCCTACTTTAAGGAGGAATGTTTTTTTAATGAAATCTAGCTTCCAGTTTAGAGAACATTCAGTAGCTGATAAAAGACAATGGGAAGAGGAAATGACACCATAGAATACATTGGCTATTTGCTATTTCCTCTTAGGTAACAAGCAGATTAATCTTTCTGGGAATTAGTTTCTATATCTTCTCTTTTTTTCTTTTTCTTCTTTTCCCACTGCAGTACTAGGACTCAAGCCCAAGGCCTCATGGATGCTAGGCAAGGACATTACTGTTGAGCCACACACCCACCCCTCCATATTCTTAGAGTCAGGGAGACTACTCAGTTTCCAAAGTCTAGTTCTCTCAGCTCTGTGATATGCTGCTATCCCTCTTTTATAGAAAATTATAAGTCACCAACATTAATCTCAATAAAAGTAGTAATTAAAATGGATTTTTGTGCATACTTCAGAAAGATTATGCAGATAAATTAGAATTTACAGCTCATACAGAACGTAGCACCACAGGTACTTGAAATCTGAGCACCTCTTCAAAATGAAATCCCCGCTAATTAACACAGTTAAGTTTCAAATGAAATTGAAAACTCAATATAGATGCATCATTGTTCTTTAACATACCCTCCCAATTTTTCTGTGATCTCGGTTTTTAGCTTCCTCTTGGAATTTCTCCCATTCTTTCAACATTTTGGGATCAGGGAATGAAATGCCATAAATTCTCTGCAGAGTCTCCATATCTGCTTTGCCTTCCCAGTAGGTGGAGGAATTCTGAAAACAAGAATCAACCAACCACGACACATTTGTAAATATCTCATTTGTCTTAAGTTGGATATTTACATAGATACATGTGTATGTATACATGTTTATATATGCATACACACACACACACACACACACACACAAACACACAAACAAAACACACAAGTAGAAGAGGGACCACTGGTGGAGAGGCAGGGAATCACCAGGGGAAGGAGAGAGAAATGGGGAGGGGAACAAGAGCAATGTACAATGATATGCATTATGAAAATATAATGAAACCCATTAAAAAAAAAAGAGTTGTCCATTATTTCTCATAATCACCTTGAGTCAAATTCATACTTTTTTTTCCTCTGCAGTTCTGGGTTTTGAACCCAGGGCCTTTAGCATGGTAGGCAAGTACTATAACACTGAGCTGAAACCCAGGCTTTTTTGTATTTTCTACTTTTTATTTATTTTATTTTATTTTATTTTATTTTATTTTATTTTGCAATACTAGTGGCTTGAGTCCAGGGCCTCCCACATGTTAGGAAAGCACTACACTACTAAGCTGCAATCCTCAGCACCCCCTTTTTTATTTTGAGACAGGGTCTTAGTAAGTTGTTCAGGCTGCCTCTGGCCTCAAACTTGGGATCCTCCAGCCTCAGCCTCCCAAGCTGCTGGAATTATAAGTCTGTGCCATGGCATCTGGCTTCATACTAATTGTTTTGAGAGGAAAAATGGCATAAAATGTATACACTGAGTAACTGTCACTGATCGCTTTGAGGCCTCCCTTGTGTACCTTAGATTTATTTCACAGCACAAAGTTGGCTGCTTTCTTTCCTCAAAAATGCTTACTCTGCAATACCGACTCAAACAAACAATTTCACAAACACGACTGTGACTGTAAGGGCACCTCTCACAAAATAAGCAAAAAGGGAAATAAGCCAACCAAAAAAAAAGAATAATAAAATAAATCTTGAAATGACTCAATTATTCTCATGACTCAAAGTTCATTCCAAGAATCATTATAAGATCCTAGCACCCAGGAGACTGAGGCAGGAGGACCCACACAGGTTTGAAGTCAGCCTGGTCTACACAGTGAGTGCCAGGGCCAGGCTATATAGTGAGACTAAGAATCATCATAAGATGTTTATGTTTATGACCTAGTATAAAACTGGTAGGATTGGCTGTATTAAAAAGAACTTGAGTAATTATTAACTTAGATATACAAAAGGCAAAAGTTCACATAGTCCTACAGTGAGTCTCACAGCTTAAAGCTACAATGGTCTATAACTGCCTAATTTGGGAATCATCTAAACTTCCATGCCCTTGTGCTGGCTCTGCTGATGAATAGTGAGCTGTAAAAGACTGATGACACGTACAGGACTCAGTTAGCAGACAGTACAAGAGATAAAAAATTCCTTATGTATACAAGAAAAACATGGTAGGAAAGAGAAACCAATGAAAGTTTAAACACGTATTTATGCTAGACAACTGCATTTATTTAAATGTATTTAAAGTTACACTGCTTACTTTGTGTATTTTTAAGGTCTTAATTTTGCCCGTGTGTCTGACATGAGGACCCCGGCAGAGATCTATCAAGGGGCCGCACCTAAAGATAAAATGAAGAAATTTAACAAAGACAAACGGACATACACAATAGTTGCATTTAATGGCATCTGGCGTTCTCACCTGTATACCGTCGTAGTTGGAGTATTTACTTTTTCATTCAATATCCGGCATTTGAACTTGTTGTACTAAAAATAGGAAAGAAGATTTTAAAACCCCCTTTATTTTTTTCCTCTAAATATTATGGCTAAAATATAACTCCAAGTATGTCTCATTAGAACAATGCGTGAATATAAATATGCCAACATTTCATATTTTAAAAATACTTCATTTTTTTCTAAAGAACAAAATAAGCTTCAGCTAGGTACACGAAACCCCAGGGGTACAACTTCAAGTGATATTACTGAATGAAATAAAAATGAAGGCCATCAGTTATGGTGCAACTTACCTTAAACATTTCCAGTAAAGTTTCTTTCTTAACTTCCAATCTTTCAAAGGCTTGTTTTTCTTTAATAATTTTCTTACATAAAGTCTCCAAAGAAGAGAAATCATTGCTGGACACACCCCTGAAGAACAAAGTATTATCTCGCTACATTTCATTCTTAGCACACCCTTATTTTTGGAACACTTTAAGAGATTTGATCTAAAAATTTAGACGCTTGCATCTAAATCTCTTTTTTTCCAGTGCTACAGAGGGGGCAGAGGTTGAACCCAGGGCCTCTCACATGGTAGGCAAGTGCTCTACTACTACGCTGCACCCATATGCCTCCTTTTTTTTTCATCTCCCTTTATTAGTAAATGATGATGGGGTACAGAGTAATACAGCATTGGCTTTTTCCATTATCCATCCTTTACATCACTTCTGGGACACTTTTTATCAACAACAAGATTTATGGAGCCTTATGGCTAATATGCAGTAAAACTCAAACGCATATTTGGGTTATATTCCTCTATTTTTCCAATATACTCATGAAGTTGCACTGTTTACATTGAGATCATCCTCACCCCCTTCATCCCTCCACATTGACCCCACGTTGATGGGGATCCCTCCCCATCCCACCTTTTGCAATCTTCGCTTCCCTCTGCTAGTTCCCTCCCTCCTTCTTTCTACTCTTTATATTGTCCCTTCTTCTCTAAATTTAATTGCTCCTTTTTTATACATCAATTTATGTAAATGATTTTTTCTTCCTTTAAGTATGATTCAGCTCCCACATATGAGTGAGAACATATGGTATTTCTCTTTTTCAACTTGTGTTGGTTCACTTAAGATGATGTTCTCCAGGTCCGTCCAATTTGCAAATGACATTGTTTCATTTTTTATGGCTGCATAGTATTCCATTGTATACATGTACCACAATTTTTTAATCCATTCTTGTGTTGATGGACACCTTGGTTGGTTCCATATCCTTGCTATTGTGAAAAGTGCTGCAGTGAATCTTGAGATGCAGGTGTCTCTTTGGTATGATGATTCATCTCCCTTTGGGTATATTCTTAGCAGTGGTATGGCTGGGTAAGCTTACCCCTCTTTTATTTTTTAATTTGAGACAGGGTTTTGCTAAATTGACCAGCCTGCCTCTGACCTTGAACTCATGATCTTTCTGTCTCAGCCTCCTGAATTGCTAGGATTAAAGGTATATCATCAGGCATGGCTTAAACCTCTTTTTCTTTTTGTCAGTTTTTTTAAGAAATGGTCTTCGTGTGTAGCCCATGTAGTCCTAGAATTCGCTATGTAGACCAGGCTGACCTCAAACTCACATGGCTCCTCTTGCCTCCGCCTCCCCAGTGCTAGGATTAAAGGTGTGCACCATGCCCAATCTAAACTAGTCATTTTTAATAAATTATTTTTGTATTTTTAGTGCCTTCTACCTTGGTGACCATGGAAATATTTCTCACTAGTTAAACTCTCCTTCCAGGTCTACCACTCGGGTTTATCTTATTTTATTTTGTTGTTGTTGTTAGATGCCATCGAGTTGGGTACGACTCATAGAGACCCTCACAGGGTCTTCAATAGCTAATTGTTTGTAGATTGCTTTGGGTGTGGATTGTCACATCCTTCTCCCATTTTTGTGGTGCTGGGGATCGAAACTGGGTCCTCAGAGAGTGCAGAGGAGTGCTCTACCACCTGAGCTAAACCCCAGCCATATTTTATTAATTTAATGTAATTTAATTTAATTTTAGTGATAGAGACCAAACTCAGGGTCTCAGACTATCTAGGCAAGGGCACTACCAGAGTGACATCCATCCCCAGTCTTATTTCCAGACTTAAAGGACAGGAAGGACTAGCTTCATTTCATCCCTCAACATTCTATAGGGCTCTACCTCCATCAGTCTAGTACAGAGACCTCATTAAAGCTCTGTCACTACAAGTAAATGGCAATACTTCAAGTCTTGCTAATAGGGGTAATGGGTGACTAGGAAGCAATGAACTATATCTACTCCCTTTCCTGAGGGCTCTTTAAAAATAACTGACAGGCATGGTGGCACACGCCTTTAATCCCAGTGACTCAGGAGGTGGAGGCAGGAGGACAACAAGTGGGATGGCAGAAGCAGCCTGTGTAACTTAGTGAGACTCTGTCTCAAAAATATGAACTAAAAAATGGGCTATGGGTATGGCTCAGTGGTTGTGTGCTTGTAAAAAGCATGTGTGAGGCCCTGGGTTCAACTCCCCAGTGCTGCAAAAGAATAAAAAATAAAGTAACTGACAGACCCACAACAATTCTGATTTTCTTTTTCTTTTTCCCGTTTCATAACTTACCCTTCTTCAAGGTACATGTCATAATAAAATCCGTTTTCTATCGGTGGGCCATAACATAAGCATCCACCGTAGACTCTTTCCATGGCTTCCCCCATTATATGAGCACTTGAATGCCAGTACACCTGAAAATGTAAAGAATGGGATGGCTTCAGTTTGGACACATAAGGCACAAATCATATAAATCACATAATATGGTTATTTGCAAAAGATAAATAAACCCAATATAGGAAGTGAACATGAGCAATATACAATGATATGCATATATGGAAATGTCATAATGAAACCCATTAAGTTGTACATACAATAATGGTAACAAACCAAAAAAACCCATATATAAATGTCTACTTTAAAAATCTTTAAGCTATAGTTAACTCTAACTACAAAATTATATTTGTACAATAGACACCATCTGGTTTAATTTTTTCAAACTAATTTAATTTAACATCATGAATTAAATATGATGGATTTTGTCCCCCGAAAACAATTGCCATTCAGTATGAAACTCTTATTGACCACAATGGCTCAGGGGCTTTTTTTTGGTGGTACAGGGGGTTGGACCCAGGGCCTCGCACTTACATATTTTGCAAGTGCTGGATCACTGAGCTGCACCCACAGGCCATTTTTTCACTTTTTGAGACAGGGTCTCGCTAAGCTATGCAGACTGCCTCTGGTCTCAAACTTGCAATCCTCCTGCCTCTGCCTCCTGAGTTGCTGGGATTACAGGCGTACACCACTGCGCCTGGTTGGCTCAGGTGCTTGAGTCATTGTGCCCATAGCCCCATGTTCCTGATGCCATGATCTGGAAATTAGCTGGCTACAGAACATCATTTAAGAATTACATCTGTTTTTACAATATTGGCCCAAAACACACAAGGTGGTATAATTTGCCTCCACAACACAATGATAAAACATGTATCCTGAAATCAAATGGGAATACTTGGTTTTAAGATAGTTACTCAAATGAGTCAGAATATCCCCAAAGTAATGTTTTCTGAATTTATTATAAAGGTACCAAAGTGATATTTTAAAATTCTCATTAATAATTTATAGACTCCAGTATACACTTGAAAACCATTGATCCACATATAAAGTCACTGAAACAAGTTGTTTCTCCTTCTGTCAACATCGAATAGAAACTTACTGCTTGAGCTTCTTCATCCTCAAACTTGAGAAGTTCCAGGGTACAATCTTCCTCCAGAGGGCGGTCTAGGTCCCATACAACTTTGTTTACTTTGGCAATAACAGTGTTGTCAGCAAGGCCTTGACTTGAAAACAAAAAAACACATACACATAAAAACACAGAATCTAAAAACAAACTCTTCTCACACAACACTGAAGAATGGAAAAACACTATCACATATTAATATAAGTATATTTTGTATAGATGTATCTGCATCTTTCTGAAATAACATGGAAAATTAACAAACTCCAAAAAATGTACCCAAGAATATAACTGGAAGAACCTGAAAATTCAGAACACTATATTTGACATTTAATGCTCCTTATCTAAGCAGACATGGCAACTCGATAAATGAACAATAGTAATTTCTAGGGATTTGATTAAAGTTTTAATTATTACCAATAAGTTTCCTACAAAGCCAAACTATTTAGACTCCAAAGAGGGAAAACAAGAGGACTATTAAATAAGTTCTTTGCTTGAAATGAGTACCAGATCCTTTTTTTGATGCAATGCTAATCTCAGAATAAATTCTACATATGCCAAAGATGATAGCATTCATAACAAATAGAGGTAAAGGATCATTTAGGTAAAACCCTTTTATAATATGGACAAAAATGTCCTTTAGATCCACTACATGGTACAAAACATAAACTATTCCTCAAGTGGTGAAATGCTGGAGCAAACCACACCAACTGTAAATGCCATGGGATTTCTGGGGAAGAGAAAGCAGCATAGGTCATCGTCCTCTGGTAAGGTGTCGAGAATAAAGCAATGAAAGGCTGAAGAATCACAAAGTGAACAGTAAAAAAGAGGAAATGGCCTTCTGGATGAGACTGCAGATGCATGTGGAGATGCAAGTTAAGGGGTTCAGGAAGCTGTGAAGCTAGAGCTGAAATGAGTAAGGCTTGTCAGATTATATACTGGAACACATAGCTAGCGAAATGACAATCGATAATAGCCTGGACATCTGAAATAAAGCAGGCAACACACTACACTACAAGAGAAAAAGTAAGCTACTGTTTATATCATTATTCTCAAATACATTTACCACCAGAATGCTCTATGCTAACTGGGCTTGCTGTGTTCATGGTTCTTTCTCCTTGCTCTGTTTACAGGGTAACAATCAGATTTATAACCTCTGCCATATAGGGATCAGGAGGGAAAAACAAAAAGAAAAGTAAATGATAAATTTTTATTCCATTTTCAATGAACCCATTGACCTTTCTTTTTTTTTTATTAGAAATTTTTAATGTACATCATAATGTGATTCATTTTGACATGCTTTTCATTGTGACAATTTTCATTTATGCAATTTGATAAAC
>VMDO01027912.1:0-24603 GCA_007922755.1 Pedetes capensis | reverse complement strand
ACCCCCCCCCCCCCAAATCCCTTGTATGTTCTTGTAGGTGGAATCTGCACTGTGGACACCCAGTTCCACCCGGTGAAGTCAATACTGCAGGAAGCAGTGCTCCCTCCAGAACTCAGGGTGGCAGTGTTTTCACACAATCTGCAGGAGCAGTCTGTCTTAGTCTATAGAGATTTTGCCAATTCCGTAGAAAATTGTGGACTGCCCCACAATTTCCTGGGTTTAAGTGGGACACCAAATGCCCAAAGAGATGGTTCCACGAAATATTCTGTGTCTATTGTATTGTTTGAGAGGCAGTGGAAACTGTGGGGTCCTCCCTGTCCCATGTAGTTCGGGCGCCAACTCCCCAAATCAGAGATTTCCAGCCCAAAGCCTATAGCATGGAGGGAATATGACTGTTATCATGGATTTTTTTTTTTTTTTTTTATCGCAGGGCTTTCCGCCCACTTGGGAGACCACTTGGGAGGACCAAATCCTCTTATGGGTGGGATGATATCCAACCCAGCCGGAGGGAATCTGTAGCAGGCCTGTCGGTGCATGGTAATTGCGCTCAAAACTGCTCTTATTGTGTCTAATTGTGCCGCTAGGCTCTGCCGAAAAGGAGCACTCTGTCCATGTGGGGCTCAGCCCCCTCCGCAGACCCCACCTTTCTCCACAGTGCAGTGGGATGACTTAGGATCCCCTCTGGTGTGTCTGGGATCCGGGTGTATGTGTGCCCATATGTCTGTGGAGATTGCGTCTGCACCACCGTCCTGCCAGAACAGGAGGGAGGGAGCCACATTTCAGCTCTGGACGCATACCACTAGCACCAGTTTCCCAGATCCCTCCCCGTACCCCCACGTATCTACTCTCATGGGTCTGATCCCTATTTTCTTGTGTGAGGACCTACAACAGCCCACCGTCTCAGGCTGTGGGACATATGCCGCTAAAGATGGCGATTCTGTGTGCCACCTCAAACTGACTCACCCAAAACTTGTAGTTTGTGTCCCACGGGCAGGGTGACAGTGTGTTGTCAAGTTTTCACTCCGTGTTGGGTCCAGCTCTTGTGGGTGTGTGTGCGAAGTCCCCTCCGAGTCTCCGGGATTCTATCCCACTGTCTGCGTGATGGCGGAATGGCGGAATGGCGGTCCCGCTACTGACCTCAGTGTAGCTCTTCCGAAGCCAAATGCTCAATTTCAGTGTTCATCCAGTTTCATCCTCTATCTCCCAATCTAAACTATCACTGTTTCTATCTATTCAATGTGAGTTCCAAACCCATAATCGAGGCTTCCCTTTACTGTGGGACAGAAGGCGCATGTTATCTGTGTGCCATCTTGCCCCCTCTCTGTTTACTTTATATTTTGAGACAGGGTCTCGCTAAGTTACACAGGCTGTCTCTCGCCTTGAACTTGTGATCCTCTGCCTCTGCCCACTGAGTTGCTGGGATTACAGACATGTACCACAGCACCCAGTGCAGAATATTTTATTGTTAAAAGTGGTTACATTTTGCACCTTTTACTCAGTCATTTGTTTTCTGTAGCCATACCACTGTGGTGACCGATCCCGTCAGATCTTGGAAGCTAAGCAGGGTCAGCCTGGTTAGTACTTGGATGGGAGACTGCCTGGGAATGCCAGGGGCTATAGCCTTGGGAGAAGTTCCCGGCAATATACTCCCAAAAAAACAGTCAGCCACTGAAAACCCTATGAACAGCAGAGAAGCACTGACAGTGCTGGGCATGGCACAGTGTAGGTTAATGTTTCATCTGTTGTGCATAGGGTTCCTATGATTCAGACCCAACAACAACAACAGTCATTTCAACATATATATGTTAATAGATGTACATATATAATAGAACACAAGGCTTATGATTTGACAAATGTAATAGCAACTGCCATTAAGTACATTACTACATCATAACATGAACTAGGTATTTTACATCTCACTTAAATTTCAAAACAACCTTGTAGGTAATATTAGGAGTTTGCTGAAAAAGAGTCTGAAGCCCAAACCATGTGTACATCACTTCAGATCAGACATTTAGTAAAAGGTTGAATGGAAAACTGACAACAATGAGATTCTTAATCGTCACCTGGTGCTTCAAATTATCTGCAATAAATTGATCTCTATCTTCATTTTAGTGTCTTCACAGTATATTGTTGTTGTTAGGTGCCATTGAGTTTGTGTCCAACTCATAGTGACCCTATGTACAACAGACAAAAATACTATTGTCATGCTTCTCTGCTATTCATAGGGTTTTCAGTAGCTGATTATTTTTTGGGAGTGGATTGCTGGGTCCTTCTCCCAAGCCTGTAATTCCTGGTGTTCCCTGGCAGTCTCCCATCCAAGTACTAACCAGGTCCAACCTTGCTTTGCTTCCGAGATCTGATGGAATAGGATGCCACAATGGTATGGCTGCAGGCCATAGAAGATATCATAATGTATATTATTTTAATTTTTTTAAATTTTAATATTTTAATTTTTCAAATAATTTTAGTTATCCTTTAATTTTTTCTAATTTTTTGTTACTATCAACAATGTTGCAATCAATATAAGTACGTTGTTGTAAGATGCCATCCAGTCATGTCTGACTCATAGGGACCTTATGCACAACTGAATGAAACACCCCCGACACTATGCCGTGACTGGCACTATGTCAGTGCTTCTCAGCTATCCATAAGGTTTTTGATGGCTGATTGATTTTCAAGATTGTTTTGGGAGTGGGCTGCCAAGTCTTTCTCCCATATTTGTGCTGATGGGGATTTTACCTAGGGTGTCAGAGTATACAGAGCAAGCACTCTGCCAAGTGAGCTAAACCCCAGCCCGATATAACTATACTTTGTTTACCACCCTAAGATGAAAATTTAAAAGTGAATTCAATATGTCAATAAATGCACTAACTAAAAATTTGATATATATCATTAACTTTGCTGCAGAAAATATGCATGGGTGTCTTTTTTTTTACACCTATGCCAACATTGAATATTAGAGGATGTTAAAAGAATTTCTAACCTAGTACATAAAAATTTATAGCTTCATTTTATTTACACCTCCTATTTATAGCAAGAGCATATTAAGCATTTATTCCTTGGATTCCAGCTTTAATAATTTTTAGTACATTTTGTCCAATTTAGGATGGTGTGTTTAATTTTTATTGTTTGCAAAGCTCTTTTATTAAAGAAACTAATCTCTTTTCTATCATGGACAATGTAAATACTCTTCACAGTTTGCCACTTAATTATCAAATTTGTTTTGACTGTTTTTTATGTGCAGGAATTTTAAATATGGATTGAAAAACATCAGCCTTTTACTTTATGGATTGTGATTCTGTTATAATGATGAAACATCCCTTTCCTTGTCCCACATTGTGAAAGTATTCATTGAGATTTTCCTTTAGACCTTTTCTCTTTGCTGCCATAACAAATCACCACAAATTTAAACAACTACCATATATTATCTCCCAGTTCTGTGAGTCAGAATTTGGTGTAGCATGCGGCCCAGCTTGGTCCTCTCTTAGGAGCTCAAAGGGTGAAGTCAAGGTGAGCCACTACTCTGCTCCTCTTGGAGGCTCTAGGGACAAATTAGCTTATGTGCTTATACATGTTGCTGTTGAATTACATTTCTTATGCTCATTGTTCTGAGTTTTCTTTGCTGGTTGCCATTGAGAGACTGGGTTTTGCTTCTACCGGGTGCCCACAACCATTTGTGTGCTTTCTACTTGGCTTCTCAAGCACAGGAAGATAGTGCCTCTGATGCTTCAAATCTCTCCAAATTTTCTTTCTGGGCTATGTCTCCATCCATAGATAGTTCTCTGCATTCAAGGCCTTATGCAATCATCAAGGCCTTGGATAATCCAGGATAATCCCAAATTTAAGGTCTGTAAGGGTAACCTTAATTACAACGGCAAAGTCCCTTTCACCATATCACTTAGCATATTCAAAGGAGTCAGGGATTCATGTGTGGACATCTCTAGAATGGCAATCTACCTACAACAAACTTTTATTTATTTAATTTATGCTAAAACTGCTTTGCAAATATGCAATAAGAACTAGTATTTTCTCTTGGTTAACTACTTGCTGTACATCTCCAGTGACTTTTGTCATATGATTCGATCTTAACCTGTCAATTAAAAAATTTTCTATTCTTCTTCTTCTTCTTCTTTTTTTTTTTGGCAGTACTAGGGGGCTGAACCCTGAGCCTCACACATCCTTTGAAAGTGCTCAAGCACTGAGCTGCACTGCCAGCCTTTTTCATTTTTTTTTTTTTTATCATGATACAGGATCTTATTAAGTTACACAGGTTGCCTCTGGCCTTGGATTCATAATCCTTCTCTCTCTACCTCCCAAATCACTGGCATTACAGGTGTGCATCACCCTGCCCTGTTAAACTGTTTTCTTCTTTTTCTTCTCCTTCCTTAGTACTATTTGCTATAGCTTGGATCTGGATCCGGAATGTCCCTTGAAAGCCCATGTGGTAAAGGCTTGGTCCTCAGTTTGGCATTATTGGGAAGAGGTGGAAGCTTTTAAGATGGAGCTTAGTGGGAGGTCTTCAGGTTATTGGGAATGGGCCCTTAAAGGGGCTAATGGGACTTCAAACCCTTCCTCTTCATCTTTTTCAGTTTCTGGGCAGGGGGTGACTGGTTTTGCTCTACCACAAGCTCCTCACCATGCTATGCTGCCCCACCACAGGCCAAAAAGCAAAAAGGCCATGGCCTGAAATCCAAAACTGGTAACAAAAATAATCTTTTTATCTTTATATGGTGATTACCTCATTTATTTTTATTGTTTAATACACTTTTTTAAAACTATACTTTGTTTATTCACTCTTTTGTTGTTTAATACACTCTTTTATTACTATTTTTAAAGTATAGTTTTAAATCTCCAAGCACATTTTCTTCAAAACACACTAAGCATCATAAAGTTAATTTATTCTCAGTGCCATCTGATAGTTATGTCTGTCCCTTGTTCATAAGAGTTAACTATTGTTAAACTTTTCTGTGAAACACTCCAGCCTTTTAGTGATTTTAGGTGTACAACTTGAAAAGTATTTACAAAAAGTTATGTGTTCTTTGGTAGTTCTGAGTTTACATAAAAATGGTACCATATAGTAAATATTATGCCCTTACTTTCCTTTTTTCAACCAACAGTGTATCTTGCTGTGACATATAAACTTAATATTTTCTTTTTACTAGTTGTATGGCACTTCATAATTTTGAAATACCACACTGTATTTTACTACTCTTACTTATACTGAATTCTTGCAGCTGTACCACTGTGGCATCTGATCCTGTCAGATATCAGAAGCTAAGCAGGATGAGGCCTGGTTAGTACTTGGATGGGAGACTACCTGGGAACACCAGGTGCTATATGCTTGGCAGAAGGACCCAGCTATCCCAAAAAACTCTCCCAAAAAACAATTAGCCATTGAAAACCTGGTGAATAGCAGAGAAGCCCTGACAATAGTATTTCGTCTGTTGTACATAGGGTTGCTATGAGTCAGACACTGACTTGATGGTACCTAACAACAACAACAATTTATGCTGAACTTTTTTGTTATTAATAAAAATATTTGTTGTATTATGTTATTAGGTACATATGCAAGATTTTATGCAGTGTATAGTTCAAGAAATTCAATTTTTGAATTTGAAGACATGACCATTCTTAATTTGATAGATAGTGTCACATTGCCCTCTAAAGTGGCCACAGCAGTGAGCATTCCTATTAGTAGGTTATTAGAGTACCAACTAGACATTTATAGACCAAGATTTTTGCCAGTGTGAGAATGGGAGGGTAAAAATGGTAATTTGTATTGTTTAGATTTGCATTTTCCTAGTTACTGGTGATGTAATGACCCTTTGACCCTTTTCATGTGTTTATTGCTATTTACATTTTCTTTTACATAATTGTCTATTCATATTTTATTTAAAATTTTTAGGTATTGGTTTGTAGCTATTCACTATTTAACATATATACTAATACCTTATTTTCATGGTTTTCTCCTTCCTTCCTTCCTTCCTTCCTTCCAATACTGTGTGTTGAAGTTAGGGCCTCACATGTGCTAAGCAAGTACTCCATCAGCTCCCTTTTTATTTTTTGTTTTGAGATATAGTCTTGCTAAATTGTGTAGTCTGCCCCTGTCTTTGAACCTACAATACTCTTGCCTCAGCCTCCTGAGTTACCAGGTATGTGCCATGATGCCTGGCTTCTCATTCTATTATTATTATTATTATTTTTAAATCAAGGCTTTGAAAACACAAAAAATTGGATTTAGATTTGGATACAGGTTCAACATGTTAAAAATTAGAGGACTTGGATTGAAACCTAACCTGGGCTTCAAACCTAACCTGAGCTGGTAAGGGCTTCAAACCTAACCCAAACTCTAACCCCGAACCTGTTTTTGTTTAAGCATTTAAAAAATTTTGTGAACTAAAACCTGAACCTGGACCCGGTGAAAAACTGGATTCAGTTTCAGCTTTTCATTTTTTAAATTTATTTTTTGTATCATTACCTATTTAAAAATTACAAAAAAATTGAAAAAATTGTCTATCTACACGTAGGATTAAAATTTTAAACCTGAATTTGAACCAACCCAAACCTTCTAAATTTTAACATATTGAACCTATACTGGAACCTGAACCCAATTTTTTGTGGGTTTGAAGCCCTGCTTTTAATTTTAGTTATGAGCATTTTGACAGAATTTAAAAATTTTTATGGAACAGGTATTGTTTTGAATAAAAAAGGATTCTTATTTTTGATACTTCTGGATTATAAATTTATACTTTAATATTTTTTTCAAATATTCTTATTTTTCTTTATTTTTAATGTTTGAGCTTTAAAAAAATTGGAAGTTATTTTTGTGGGTGTTGTGAGTTACAGAATTATTTTCCAAGAAATAGGTCTTTGATGATCATTTATATTTCTTTTTAGTTTTATTGGTTTACATGGCTTTTTGACTACATTTTGACTCAATTTTTGTAGTGTAAGACTCGGCTTCCCAGAGAGAGAAACCGTGTCTATCTAGAGAGTTCCCAATGAGAGACGGAGTCCGAGGTTGATGCAAATGCACAGGATTTATTGTTCTGATGCGACGGGGTCTACCAAGCTCTTTCGAACCGGAGACCCCAAAATGCAAAAGTGAGGGTCTTTTATACCCATACCGAAGCAGAATTAGCAGGTTAATTGGTTACATTAGTTGACCTTTAAACCGATTAGCAGGTTAATTGGTTAATAGTGTGGTGCACGCACCCGAAGGGGGCCTTTAAACTGATTGGTAATCTAAAACAGTCCTGGACTTTCCAAGTTGGGAGGGGCCAGTTCACTCTAGGGGCAGTGGAAAATTTTTACCTCATTCAACTTAGTCTGATCTATAAAATGGCTGCTCTATGGCTAAGCTGGGACCTTCAGTAGGTCAGTTATTCTAGAGTAATATGTTTTTGTTCAAAAATTATATTCTGGATTCTCAAGCTGAACATATATTTTCAAGTTAAATTTAATATGAAGTATATAATACTATGAATTTTTCTATGAATAAACTTTTGACCATATGCCAGAATTATGGCATGTTTATTATAATCATGGTAAATATCTATCTAATGTTATTTTAGTTTTTACATTCACTTTGTCTCAAGATATTGGTTGCTTCACATAGCTGGCAGGTTCTGCACTGTAGAGTAACATGACTTCTACTTAGTACCTGTAAAAAAACTAGCTGTTCTTCTGTGTTCTGCCTGTCTTGAGAACAGATCTCTCTTTCGTTTTTCCTTGTGGTGCCAAGGATTGAACCCTGGGCTCTGAGGACACTAGGCAAGTGCTCCACCACTGAGCTACCACCCCAACTCCAGTGGCTCTGTTCTTTATGAAAGCTGGATGCTTTCTTGCTTGTACTTAGTGAGACAGATTGAGAGAAATTCTTCCCTAACCATGAAATGTCAGTCTTTCTCCCCAGGTTTGGACACTTGTGGCCATCTGGCCACTCCTGGACCAAAACCAGGCACAAATAGCCAAGCCCAGTTTTTGGTGTACCCAGACTAATCAGAATCCATCTTGAATTTGGGAATGGAGCCAGCTTTCCCCAAAGCACAGGGCAGATGCCTAGTAATATTGAAAGATGAAAGAGGAAAAAGGATGCTGGCTTGGAGCCCAGCTTGGTCTTTCATCAGTTTATATCATTCATGTAGTTTTATACTGGCTTTAATTTTGTTATTATTGGTTTATATAAGCTCCTTTTATTTTATATTAATGATGGCTATTGAGCTGAAGTACATAATTATTTTCCTTACTTAATTTTCCTAATTTTAATAATTTTTTTTTTACCTAGGAAGGTTGGTAATTTTATATAATCAGATGCATCTATTGAAATTTCTATTTCATTATTTAGTAAAAGTTGTTTTTTCACCTATACATATTTTTCTTACAAGTAGTTAGTTCCCATAAAAATATTTTGATATGTGGTGTATGATCAGGTTCCTATTTTTTTTCCAAATTGTTGTTGTCGGGTGCCGTCAAGTTGGCGTCTGACTCATAGCGACCCTACGCACAACAGACAAATCACAATTGTCAGTGCTACTCTGCTATTCATAGGGTTTTCAATGGCTGATTGTTTTTTGGGAGTGGATTGCCAGGCCCTTCTCCCAAGCCTACAATATCTGGTGTTCCTAGGTGGTCCCCCATCAAGTGCTAACCAGGCCCAATCCTGCTTAGGGATCCAGCGCCACAGTGCAAATTTTTCAAAATTATTAACCAGTTATTAGTTTCAGCTACTAAGTAAAACTTCCTTTATCCATTAAATTGTAAAGTAAGAGGCAGATGTTTAAATATTTTACATTCAGTGAGAATGAATGCTACAAACTAATTTATCATCTGTGATAACAGCTCAGAATATTGGCATTGAAAATTAATTTTCTAGGCCTTTTAAATGACCTTACAGGGAATAAAGAGCAGGAAAGATAAAACACATTGAGCACTTAATGTGTGCTGTGTGTGATTTATATGTAGCATCTAAATTAATCTTTGCTGCAACTCATCTCCTGGGTGAGGACACAGGTTAAACCATTTGTCTAGGGTCTCTGAGCCAGCAGTTGAGGAGGTAGAGTTTGCTTGACAGCTCATGTCTTTTTTTTTTTTTTATTAGAAATTTTTAATGTACATCATAATGTGATTCATTTTGACATGTTTTCGTTGTGACAATTTTCATATATGCAATTTGATAAGCATTATTCATATAGGTTACCCCTTACCCTCCTCTATGTTTCCCCCCTCCCCCCTTCCTATCTAAGTTTCCCATCCAAGTCTTCTCTATCTTTTACTATATAGTATTTTTCTATATGTCCTTGGGTTCCATTTCTGTTTAAGACAGAAACTTTTCCTATAGTGGTCTTTGTTTCTATCTTGTTAGAACAATTACATGCGATTTTTAGTCCATTTATATTGACCTCGGCTTATGTCTTTTCACAGATCGAATTTACAGTGTGAACAAGAGATGCCAGGGATGCGTATGCATGACAGAACAAGGGGCAGGGAAGCCTCTTTAGATGGAGATTGGTGAGGAGTCTCAACTTAAAGTCATTGTCTCAGGAGTGGTTATGGAACTTTCTGTCTGACTCATTTGCATCTTGCTCTTTTTGGTAGCTGAAGAGTTCTCATTTAGTAAGTAATTATCATTCAGTCTCCAGCCTTCTTCACCCTATACCTTTTGTGAGGTGAGACACCCATGGTACTAGCACTGTTTTACTGTCTTCATAACATACTGGTGCAAACTGAGAGTTCGAGAACTCAGTGCTTTCTGAATGATTTTGTTTTCCCCTGTTGGTAATGAAGTGGCTCAGAAGTGGTGACTCTGTGGCGGGAAAGCTTGGCTGAAATGGGAGTCACAGGCATTGGTATCGCATTTCTTCTGGAATAGGCGCATCTCATTACATGGGGCGTGACTTATCTCCCTGGAGTGGATGACTGTAAGCATTTACAATAGAGTATTCTGTTGTTATTGTTAGGTGTTGGCAAGGTGTGTCCAACTCATAGTGACCCTCAGAAGGTTTTTCCATGGCAGATTCTTTCAGAATTGTTTCAGAAGTGGGTTGCCACATCCTTCTCCCATTTTGTGGTGCTGGGCATTGAACACAGGGCTCAGAAAGTGCAGAGCGGCACTCTATCCACTGAGCTAAACCTCCTGGGAGAAGGACCTGGCAGCCCACTCTGAAGCAATCCCCAAACAGTCAGCCATTGAAAACCCTGTGAATAGCAGAGAAGCACTGACATAGTGCCTGGCATGGCACAGTGTCAGGGAGTGTTCTGTTCTATTGTACATAGGGTTACTATGAGTTGGACCTGACTCAACAGCACATAACAACAACAAAATAGAATATTCTAAGAAGATAAATCCATTTTTGCTTTTTTTCTCAGTTTTCTTTCAATGCAGATACATGATATATTTACAAGATATAAGACTCTGTTTGTTTGTTTTCAAGGAAGGTCTTGCTATCTATCCAGGCTGGTCTCAAACTCTGGATCCTTCTGCCTCAGCTTCCTGAGTGCCTGCATTATGGACATGCACTACTGTACCTGGCTGGATATAAGAGTCTTTAAAATATTTTTGTCAGTTACCTTTTGATCCCATCTTAAGGGGTCAGTAATGTGTGATACCATTCCTGAAATCCAAAATGGCAGGAATTCCATGAAATTTATTTTTGAAGTTAATGTAAAGAAAAAATTTCTCTTTATTGGTGTGCTAGCATGCATTAATCTATTAGATAATAAATAAAACATAGAATTGATTGCATTGCCATTTCTGCTTTGTTTTCAGGCAAAAGGCAGACTTAAATGTAATGCTGGGTCATAGTTACTGTAGTAGATTTTGTGGTTTTCATGTTTATTTCCACCTGTGTTAAATGGCTTCAAGTATTATATATATACTTTTTCACAGTCTTATAATAAACTTACCTTTTCTTCTGTGCAAACTGAAACTCAATTGGACAGTCAGGATAAAAAGACCTAAGTTAAAAATTAAAGGTAGATTCTTCATCCAAATGTTGAGGTTTCCTAGAAAACCAAAGGCCACCATTTTCATACTGATTAATTTGTTTGTTTTTAAGCAGAATGAAAAACTCTTGGGACAGGTGCCATGGAAATTCAATTAGAAAGCATAAGTTTCAACGGGATATGGAAGCAACTTAAACCACTCAGTTTCCAAGTGGGATATGACTTCATCTGCTTGCTTAAGTTCGAGAGTGAATCTGTAGCAGTGTTTTAAAATGTCCCGTCCATCTGATCTCACCCCTATAAGACAGAAAAGCTTAAAAAAAATCTTTAAAGCTAAACTAAAATCAAATAAGCAAATTACATGTGCATCATCCAGCATGCCATCTTTCTTACTGTGACCTTGCTATAATCAAAAACAGTGATAAGCAGACTTTTAATCTCTGCCATGATTCTGGCCACTTCTTTCTAACTCACTACAACAGGTTACCTGCAGCCGTAGCCCTGTGGCATCCGATCCCGTCAGATCTTGGAAGCTAAGTTGGGTTGGGCCTGGTTAGTACTTGGTTGGGAGACTGCCTGGGAATACCAGGTGCTGTAGGCTTGGGGGATGGACCTGGTAACCCACTCCCAAAAATCAATCTGCCATTGAAAACCCTATGAACAGCAGAGAAGCCCTGACAATAGTGTTTCAGCTGTTGTACGTAGAGTTGCTATGAGTCAGATACTGACTCAACGGCACCTAACAACAACAACAACAACAACAACAACAACAACAACAACACAACAGGTTACTTTTGGGACTCAACCCCCCCAAACTCTAAACTTCAGGACACCGGACTACCTCCCCAGCCAGACATTTGTGATCCTCACTTACCAGACAGGGAGAGCTATCATCTAAATGATAATCAAACTTCTATGTTGAAAAGAACTTCAGCATATAAGGAATTTATAATAGGGTTTACTGAAATAAACAAATATAGAAAGACAACACATAAATGCAAATTCTCTTAGTCTTTTGATGGATTTAAGACAACAAATGCACCTCAAAGGTTTTATAATAGTTCTCTGAGATTGATATTTGTCATCTGGGCTTAGAATTGTGTATCTTTGCTCAGGAGCAAATAATAAATCATATGTTCATGGGTTGATGAGTGTCAAAGCATCGTCTCTTAAGTCTTTAAAAACATTATGAATTTCAAGGTCTTTCTTTAAATACCTTTGATTTTGAGTTTCTGTCTGGAGAATTTGACGGACGTGACACACCTTTTCTAGAAACAAGAGGAGCCTTCTCGATGTTCAGTTCCATGAGAATTCCTACAGTCTGTCAGCCTCCTTTGTGGGAAAGGGAGCTATATTTGGAGAGGAGTCAGCAAACCTCAGATTGTAATTGTTTTCCCTGCCAAAGAAGCAGAATTCTGCTGATGCTCTGGCAGCTGTGGCTTGTCATGGAGGAAAATCTGCAACAAAAAAACAAAGGAGCCTTTGTCCCTATCACGCATTATGCTCCAGTAGTGTGCATCATCTGCCCATCATTTTGAAAATGATACACATAATTTTAAGTAACTCTACTACGAAACAATATCAAAGTTCTCTTTTGACTTTCTATTTTGACTTTTTAAAAATCATGAGAACGTTTTTGCTCAGGAGGAAAAAAAGAAGATAATTAGGATTGGATCAATTTCAAGTGTGCTGAGGGCAAAGTTACAAAGAATACTTTTTCAGGTTTTCGCAGGAACTCATTCCTAGAGAGAGATGACACAGCTGGCATTTAGCTGTTATAATCATTTTAGTAGTCAATTATAAGAAAGACTCTTCAGTTAGGCTATTTCAGTTTTAGACTGAAGTCCAGAATTCCTTGGACTCTAAGCTTCATCAACCAAGGATTTTGTATTTTTTTAAAAGAAATGGCATCACGGATGGACGGTTTGAGTAATGAAAAAGTGAAGGGAGAAGCACAAGGGACAACAGAGGAAAAGAACGCACCATTTGTTCTTAGGTGCTGTTGAGTTGAGCCCGACTTATAGTGACCCTATGTACAGCAGATTGAAACACTTCTGGTTCTGTGCCAGGCACATGATCTTATTTATGTTTAAGACTATTGTTGCAGATACTGTCAATTCATCTAGTGGAGGGTTTTCCTTCTTTTTTTTTGCTGACCTGCCACTCTCCCAAACATGATGTTGTTCTCCAGGGATGGGTCCTTCCTAACTACATGTCTGAAATATGAAAGATGCAGTCTAGCCATCCTTGCTTCCAAGGAGCACTCTGGTTGCACTTCTTCTAGGACAGATCTGTTGGTTCTTTTGGCAGTCCATGGTATATTCAATAGACATCTCCAGCACCATAATTCAAAATCATCGATTCTTTTCCTATCTCCTTTGTTCAGTGTCCAGCTTTCACAACAATATGGTGTCATTGAAAACACCATGGCATGAGTCAGGCGCACCTTCATCTTCAATGTTACATCTTTACTTTTTAATACTCTAAAGAGATCTTTTGCCACAGCATTTCCCAAAGCAATGTGCCTTTGTATTTCTTGACTGCTGCTTCCACGGGTGTTGATTATAGAGCCAAGCAAGGCAAAATCATGGACAACCTCAATCTTTTCTCCATTCGTTGTGAAGTTGCATGCTGACCCAGTTGTAAGGATTTTTGTTTTGTTGATGTTCAGCCACAACCCATGCTGAAGGCTATGATCTTTGATCTTCATCAGTAAATGTTTTAAGTCCTCTTCATTTTCAGCAAGGAGGGTTGTGTCATCTGCATAACATACCATTAGAAATCACAAATTCAAACCCTCAGACAATCATTTCTCTCAATGCATGGGTTTGGGTAAGTTTTTAAACTCTCTCTACTTTGTTTCTCTCATTTATAAAATAGGATAATGACACTCTCTCTGCAAAGGTCAGTGCATGTGACACATTTGGAACAGTGCCTGACATCACATGGTGATTATTCTTCCTCTTATCTTTGAGACTACAGAGCCTAGAACAGTGAAGCATAATATCTTAAACCACATTGCTGGAGTTCGTATCCCAGAACTATTTGAATGTGGGTGAATTTACCTGTTAGTCAGTTGGGAATTTTTTTAAAAGGTATCTTATATATTTTTAGGAGTGTAAAGTGCTGGGGAAGTGCCTAGTGCATGTTGTTGTTGCTGCTATGGAGTTGGATCTGACTCATGATGGCCCTATGTACAATAGTTCAATACACAACCCAACACTGTGCCATGCATATGATCTTTTTATGTTTGAGACCATTGTTACAACCACTATGTTTCTTCTTATTTTGAGTCATGCCACATTAGCAAAAGGAGCCCAGGGGCTCTACTGCATTTCAATCATTAAGGTCAGCTCTACTTTGAGGCAGCAACTCTTCTCCAGTTTTCTCCAGTTTTGAATGTCTTCTAGCCTAGAAGACTCATTTTCTGGCACTATATTTGACAGTGCTTCTCTACTATTCCTAGGGTTTTCAATAGGTAATATTTTGGGAGTGGGCTGCCTGATCCTTCTGCCTAGTCTCTCTTGGTCTGGAAGCTCAGTTGAGACCTGTCCACCATGGGTGGCCCTGCTGGGATCTGAAATATTGGTGGCATAGTTTCCAGCATCACAACAACATGAAAGTCCCCACAGCATGACAAGCTGACAAACAAGTGGGGACTTTGTGTATGTTGTTGTTGTTATTGGGAGGCCTTGGGTTGGTGTACAACTCATAGGAACCTTATGTACAACAGGAGAAATACTATTGTCAGTGTTTCTCTGCTGTTCATAGGGTTTTCAATGGCGGATTCATTTTTGGGACTAGGTTGCCAGGTCCTTGTCCCAAGCTTACAGCACTTGGTGTTCCCAGGTGATCTCCCATCCAAGTACTAACCAGGCCTGACCCAGCTTAGTGTCTGAGATCTAACTGGATAGAATGCCACAGTAGTACATCGACAGGCTACCTTGTGCACAGGAAGTACTTAATCAATATTAGCTTTCATTAATTTCTGGAACATCTACTGCGTGTCATTATTGTTGTTGTTAGGTGCCGTTGAGTCAAGCCTGACTCTATGTACAACAGAATGAGTGATTCTGTGCTAGGCACATGATCTTATTTATGTTTAGGCCCATTGTTGCAGACACTGTGTCAAATCCATCTAGTGGAGGGTTTTCCCTTTTTTTATTGACCTGCCACTCGCCCAAACATAATGTCCTTCTCCAGGGATTGGTTCCTCCTGGCTATATGTCCAAGAAAACGTAAGACATAGTCTAGCCATCCTTGCTTCCAAGGAGCACTCTGGTTGCACTTCTTTTAGGACAGATCTGTTGGTTCTTTTGGCAGTCCATGGTATATTCCATATTCATCTCCAGCACTATAATTCAAAAGCATCAGTTCTTCTCCTGTCTCCCTTGTTCAGTGTCTAGGTTTCACAACCATATGATGAGACTGAAAATAACATGACATGAGTCAGGTGGATCTTTGTCTTCAATGTGATATTTTTACTTTTCAGTACTCTAAAGATATCTTTTGCCAGAGCTTTTCCCCAAACAATGCATCTTTTGATTTCTTGACTGCTGCTTCCACAGGTGTTGATTGTAGAACCAAGTAAAGCAAAATTGAGGGCAACATCAATCTTTTCTCCATTTGTTTTGAAGTTGCATACTGACCCAGTTGTAAGGATTTTTGTTTTGTTGATGTTGAGTTGCAATCCATACTGAAGGCTATGACCTTTGATCTGCATGGGTAAATGTTTCAAATCTTCACTTTCACCAAGCAGCATTATGTCATTGGTGCTTTAAACCCAGGGCATATGGAAAATGAATACATGGATGAATAAGGAATACAAGGAGGATATACCAGAAGGGCCTTTCCATGTGTTTTATCCTCACCAAAACTCTATTCAAAGATAGCTTATTTGAACAAAAAAGTGAACAACTCCTGGGCTTTATCCCATCATCATGAAGAATAGTCTCTTTTCCTAAGGAAATGTAGTTCTGATGGCTTACTTCTGTAACAAGGACAAGGGGTTGGGTGGCTTTACCAATTCCTACTTCCTTTCACAGAGCTGGATTTTGGTAAATTAGATATTAACTTAGTACAAGGAGAGGCATTATCAGAAACTTGAAATTGATATAGTCAAGTGCAATAAAGGAATTAATTGAAAGAGAAATATGTAAGCTGTAGGTTTCTCAGGGGTTTGAAACTTGCCTACTAGCTTTTTATAGAGTAGTCAGACAAAGCAATTAAAGCTCCGATCAAGATATTGCTTGTTGTTGTTGTTGTTAGGCGCCATCCAGTTGGTATCCGACTCATAGCGACCCTCTGTACAACAGGGGAAACACTATTGTCAGTGCTTCTCTGCTGTTCATAGGGTTTTCAATGGCAGATTGATTTTTGGGAGGGGGTTGCCAGGTCCTTCTCCCAAGCCTACAGCTTCTGGTGTTCCCAGGTGGTCTCCTATCCAGGTACTAACCAGGCAGGACCCTGCTTAGCTTCTGAGATCTGACGGGATTGGATGCCACAGGGCTACCTCTGCAGGCAGATATTGCTTAGAGACATTAAAAAAAGATAGTAAATATATTCTAAGTGAAAATTTAGAAAAAACCTTAATAAAATATGTTATTTCTCAAGCTATGACAAGACAACCTCTACTTCCAGGTTTTTAATTCTGTAAAAATGCCAACAGAATATTCATTCTGTTGGAAACAGTTGATAAAATCTAGTAATCCATGTGATGGAGTAATTGCAATTTAGGCTCATTCAATGTGCTGATTTGGTCAAGGTGGAAGAATCTACCCTAATCCTGAGAAGATAATTAAAGTTTCTGCCTCTGAATCAATAGAAAGATAAAAAGAAATTCCAGAAGATAGTTGAAAAGATAGATCTGAGAGGTGACTTGATGTTATTCTTCAAGCATATGGGGAATCATTAGACAGAGCAATTCTATTTCTTTTTAGTACAGCATAATAGGCGATGGGTTTGGTCAGTCTTTCACCAAATATTTATTGCGTGTTTATTCTTTGCAAGTACAATGTGAGATCCTAGAGGCAGCAAAGAAAAACAAAGATGTCCTCAAGATGTAGTGTTCACTGCAATTAAAAAAACATCTACTATGTTTAAGGTGTATGAAATAAGTATAGTTTCTCCATGATTGACCATTGTAGTATTTTGACATGGACCAGAAAACCTGGTGGGCTTTAGGTAGGCATATGTCACCCCAGGACAAAGAGCATATTTTCAGGCTCTTTTATAGCTAGAGTTACTTATTTGCCTAAGACCTGATAATGAGATACACACATCACCAGAATTATAGAAAGTTCCCTTAAAGGGAGGAAGAGTGTTCTGTTCTCCCCTTGGGGCTGAATTATAGAGCTGGACCAAGTATCACAAGTGGAAGGTGAAAGATGATAATGAAAAAGAAAAAAGATATCCCTCACTGCAGAAATTCATGGACTTGTAAACACTTCTATTTGTGTAAACTTAGTAATAAAATTTTACATTTTCTAGGATAGGAATGACATTCATTAGAATTATGCAGTGCAGAACCTGTAAGAATATATTTGGTAAGCTTGCTGATCATCCTGGGTCAGCACAACTAGTCTTGTACTGCAAACATGTTTTATAATTTGTCCCTCAAATTTTTAAAACTTTGTGTCTTAGGCCTCTACCTGCCTGCAGCTATAACACTGTAGTGTCTGATCCTATCGGATCTCGGAAACTAAGCAGGTTCAGGGCTGGTTAGTACTTGGATGGGAGACTGCCTGGGAACACTAGGTACTGTAGGCTTAGGAGAAGCACCTGGCAACCCACTCCCAAAAATCAATCTGCCATTGGAAACCCTATGAATAGCAGATAAGCAGTAATGGTACTGTTTCTCCTGTTGTACATAGGGTTGCTATGAGTTGGACACTGAGTTGATGGCACCCAACAGCAACATAACAGGCCTATACCTAATCCTAATTTAGACACTTTTCTCAAGAATGTATACTCCTGTGGAGCAAAGATATGATTTGTCTTCCCATGACATTTTCCAATGCCTAGATGGAGCTTGCCATATAGTATTCATGAAAATATTTGTTCACTGACTTCTGGAGAGGGAGAGTTATGAAAGGAAAGAATACTTTTGCCTTTCTCAAGAGTCTGTGGCTCTTTGACATTTTATCATCTATAAAACTATTTCCACTGGAGCTATCTGAAAAAAGAAAAGTTGAAATTGTACTACTAGTAGTCACCATACATTGTAATTAAGGAAATTATTTTTTAGAGTGACTTTTAACATGCAAACTAAGCACGTGTTTAAAATAATTTAGGGAAATCTTTTGTAAGCCAAGATTTTGGCTATTTACTTATATTGAGAAGGTAACCCTATAAGATTTAAGTTGTGACAATTTCTGCAGAGTTGACAGAATTCAACATTTTTTTATGAATCATTTAGCATTTATTAAATTTCTCTTGTGAGTGCAGTATTGTGTAAAGTCACCATTTAAAATAAGATATAGGGAGAGTCTCTGTGTAATCACTGACCATATCAGTTCTCTCTACAGATTGTGAGGTAATGAAGAGATATATATGGAATTGAGTAGAAATAAAATGCTGTTTTCCTGATGTTAAGGTTGGCTTGGAGAAGTTGCCTATCAGCTTACTTAGTGAGGTGTAGCAGGAATTGAGAACAGAATGCATGTAGATTCTGGCCACCATTGTTCTCCCAGGTTCCCTCTGAGATTGTCAGACAGTGTCTCCACATGCCCTCTCATTCCCTGTGATGGGTAGAGATTTCTGCATCGTTTATTTCCCCTATCAGTCGGAACTAACTTAATTTTAACTTGTTGATAACATGCTCTGTATTTGTCAGTGGTTCCTGCTGTAGCAGAAAAACCAACCCAATCAAACTTGTGGAGGGAGAAGTTTATTGGGAGCTCACAGAGGATCAGTACATAATGGCGGCAGGACAGGCTTGGTAGCTGCAGACAGCAGGACCTGATACAGACAACCGCACAGCATCACAGGGCAGAGAGAGAGAGAGCGAGAGAGTGAGCGAGCGAGAGAGAGAGTACATGTGCGCTTACTGGAACCATAGGTCTGGGATAAAAACCTCCAAGTCCCATCCCAGTGACCACTTCCACAAAGTTGAGTCTTCCATGACCTCTACAAACAGTGCCACCACTTGGGGATCTAACGTTAAAGCACAGGACCACTGGGAAACACTTTATATTTAAAAGGTGACACCTTCCCTAGTTTTGCCAACAGATCTTGGGATCTGCTTTTGAATGTGTTTGTCACTTCTCTGAAAATTTGAGATGGAGATGAGGCCCAGGTATGAGCTAGTCTTTCTTTATATTACTCTGTTTATCAGGTCACCGGGATTGTGTATTTCCCTTTATGCTCAGCATTTACTCTAACCGAATAACCACAAAGAAATAAAAGTCACTTGTTTCTGAAGTCCTATAGATTCTGAAATACATTTTGTTTTCTTCCTTAAAAACAAATTCTACTGTGAAGTTCTTGGTCATTGGAGATAAGAGGAATGATAGTGAAAGAATGGCGCTTAAAAGAAGCCTTTGAAATGAATGAGCAGTTTTGTTCATCTGAGCGTTTGAGTAAGAAAGCAGCGTTCACTTGTGTGAAGTTAAAAGTTGGTGTGGATATTCTGAGGTTTATATACAGAGGAGATTTCATTGAATCCCTATCCCAGCCTCGCAAACTTTACACAAACACATTTATAAAGTTGCTCTGAATCTTCTTGTTGTTATAATCTCTGTTTTGGGAATTCAGATCTGGAAAGGGTGTCCCGTAGGATGGAGAACTGGTGATCATGGGCCTTTTCATCCCTCCCTTCATGTGGCTCCCTCCAGCCCCGAGCACTCACTCCAGTTGCTTATATCTAAAACAGCCATTTTCCAAAATGAGCTCTTCACTGTTGGTGTATTTTCCAAAGGGTTGATTTTTATGTGAAAATTTTTTGAGCATGGGAGATTCTGGTTTATTCATGGTTTTCAGTCATGATTAAGCATATTTTGCAGGTATTTATTTATTTACTTATTTGGTATTATCCAATGGCCAGGCATCCCTCAGATCACCATGGATTCAGAGATTTGCTAGAAGGACTCCTGGCATGATTTGGCCTACAGACATTGCCAGGGTAAGATTTATTATGGCATAACAATAGAAAACAAAATCAGCAAAGGGCAAAGGTGCATGAGGCAAAGTCCAGAGGAAATTAGACTCTGCCTGAGGTCAGATCTTCTTCCATAGGAGTCTCACAAAATACACCTCAATTTCTCCACAATGGCTTGGGAGAAATGTGAAGTGTGGTCTGCCTGGGCAGCTCATTA
The DNA here is from genome assembly GCA_007922755.1 of Pedetes capensis. Taxonomy (NCBI): domain Eukaryota; kingdom Metazoa; phylum Chordata; class Mammalia; order Rodentia; family Pedetidae; genus Pedetes; species Pedetes capensis. The sequence goes on along the minus strand of VMDO01027912.1, from coordinate 4,342 downwards.
GAGACTCCATGTCCAGAGTTTTATCAGGGGCTGGCCACGTAGACAGCCTCTGCTTACTGTGTAGCCAAATTTTAGACACCCAGAAGGAAAGCATATGATCAAACAATAAGTAAAAGAAAGGACATTGTGCAGACAGTTTAGATATAGTATAGCACTGTTACCTGATAGAAGATGATGGGAATATTACCGAAATCCTAGTCTGCAGATGGAAACCAAGGGCCGATCAACCATACAAATAGGCTTTCTAAGGAGAAGTAGTGTCTTAGTCCATTTGCTGCTGTTAAGGAATGCCGTTATTGTTATTATTGTTATTAGCTACCCACAAGTCGGATCTGACTTATAGCAACCCTACGTACAACAGAATGAAACTCTGCCCAACACTGTGCCATGCCTGGCACTATTGTCAATGCTTCTCTCCCATTCATAGGGTTTTCAATGGCTGATTGTTTCTGGAGTGGGTTGCCAGGTCATTCTCCCAAGCTTACAGCACCTGGTATTTCCAAGTGGTCTCCCATCCAAGGACTAGCCAGGCCCGACCCTGCTTAGCTTCTGAGATCTGACGAGATTGGACACCAGGGTAGTATCTCTGCAGGCATAGAATACTAGAGACTGGGTAAATACAAAAGACAGAATTGGATTTGGCTCATGACTCTGGAGTCTGGTAGGTGGAAAGGTATGGTGCAGGCTTCTCCTCGCATCTGGAGAGGGCCTCATGCAATAGCATGTCATAGCCAGATGCGGAGGGCAACAGGGCTCACATATACAGGACAGCAAAAGCACACACCTGCAGCTTCCAGCTCCTCTGTACTCAGCATTCTTCCATCTCTGACAGCAGAGCCCTTTGGTTTCATTGAGGCCCAAACATCTTACCTTTTACTACTATTGCACTGGAGATCAGTTTTCCAATATAAGCTTTTTGCAGAGCACATACACAACATAGCAAATGGCTACCTCACTTCAGACCTGCTGCTTAAGTTTTTATTGGACACCAGATTTTGTCCTCCATACTGTGTAGGTTATTGATATTTTTTCCTATTTTAGTAATCCTTTAAATAGTACATAGGAAACAAAAGTAATTAGTTCATTTGCAATTTTATAAATAAATCTTTTAAAAACTTAATAGAGAATGATGAGGAAAATATATACATATATATTTGCTACAAATTACAGATAGTCTTGCTACAGTCCTGCTCAAATGGGCACATTTTATAAAAAATTTGGAGTTTGTTTCACATTTCACATATTTAGTATTTTATCAAATTATTGAATTATTCATTTTTATTATTGATTCTTATTAATTAAGCTGTCTTATTTTGAGATAATTATAGATGCAAGAAATACTCGTTGCATAGATGCAGTTGTAAGAAATAATGCAGAGAGCTTCCACTACTCTTTACTCAGTTTATCCAATGGTGCTGTCTTGTATAACACTAGTGGAATATAATAATCAGGAAATCAACACTGGTACAATGGAGACTTACTTAGATTTAACCAATTTTTAGTGTGTATGTGTGTGAGTGTGTGTGTGTGTTTTCCTTTGGGTTTGTGCAATTTTCTCTTGTGTGTATATCCTGGTAACCACTATCACAGTGAAGGCAGAGAAAAGTTGCTTCACCACAGAGATTCCCATGCTACTGTTTTACAACCCCCCATACTCCCAACCCTACCCAATTTGTAATCTCCAATGATCACTAATCTTGCCTTTCCCTGGGGTTGTAGCATTTCAAGAAGGTTGTATAAATGGAATCATATGATAAATGACCTTTGGAACTGGGCTTTTTCACTCAGCACAATCCCCTTGGATCTTATCCAAGTTCTATGTGAGCAGTATTCCATGAAACACACATCGTCTAACCTCTTATCCATTGACAGACATTTGGCTATTACAAATTGAACTGCTGTAAAGATTCACCAGTCTCTTCCTGAAAATACTTTTTCATTTTTCTTTAATGAGTGTCAAAGAATGCTATTACTGGGATACATGATAACTTCATGTTTATCTTTATAAGAATCCATGAAATGTGAGAGATTGTTTCCCTCACCCTCCCAAGCATTTAGTGTTGTCATAATTAGCTATCCTGGTTTGTTGTTGTCCTTAGGTGCCATCAAGTCTGGTCCAACTCATGGCAACCCTATGTACAACAGAATGAAACACTCTCTGACATGGTGCCAGGCACATGATCTTTTTTATGTTTAAGCCTCTTGTTGCAGTCCTATGTCAATCCATCTAGTTGAGGATCTTCATTTTTCTCATTAACCTACCTCTCTTCCAAACATGGTGTCCTTCTCCAGGGATTGGCCCCTCCTGACAACATGTCCAAAATAGGAAAGATGCAGTCGAGCCATCCTTGCTACCCTGTTAAATGTGTGATATTTTGTTATTTTGGTTTTAACTTTCATTTCCTGACAGTTTAGTAATGTTTCATATTATTCCACAAGCTTGTTTCCTCTCCCTATAGATTCTCCAATGAAATGTCCATAGCTCATTTTCTAATTGGATTTTTTGTTGTTGAATTTTTTTGTTGAATTTTGTTGTTGAGAGTTCTTTACATAGTCTAGATTACTAGTGTCCAACCTATTGGCTTCTCTGGGCTGCATCAAGTAAAGAGGAATTGTTTTGGGATGCATATAAGTTATATTGTTAGCACACAATTAAATTTCTTTTATTAAAGTTGAGAGAAATGAGAATAATACAAAACTGTGGGACCACATTACTAGCTGTCCTGCGCTGTAGGTTGGACATGCCTGGAAGATATTTCTTTGTCAGATATTTGCAAATGCTTTTTCCAAGTTTATAGTTTGTCTCTTCATCTCTTACAGGGCATCTCATAAGGAAAAAGATTTTAATTTTGGTAGTCAATGAATTGATGTTTCCTTTTATAGACTCTGCTGTTTTGCCACGTAAGAACTCTTCTCTTAGCCATGTGTTCTGAAGACTTTATCCTAGTTTTTTCTAAAAGTTTTATAGCTTTATATATTATATATTTGAACTTACTGCCTAGAGCAACAATTTCCAACAAAAAACTGGAATAATTTTGTGAATCGTGCCACCCTAGATGTGTTCTGCCACTCTGTAATTGTCAAGTCTGTGTGAGGATATCTGATGTGTTCTGTTCTGGGGCACAAAATGCTGCTAGTGGTATGTGAGAGGTTATAGACAGGGACAGAAATAAGCTTTGAATATTTGTGAAATTCTCATTCCTTGAATTAAATTTTAACACTTTGTTCCACCTCAATCTTACTTACTTGATCTGAATAACTGAAACAATGAGAAATAAGACAGGGAAGATTATGTAGAGTTTCTTGTTTTTCTAGACATTTGAAGTTAAAAAATAATAGTACTAGAAAAACCCTTTCATTGGTGTATAATTATGTTCTAAAAGGACTTTGGGAGTGTGTTTCAGAGGTGTCTCAGGAAACAATATTTTCCTTTCTGATTTTAAATGAAAACATGCCATGATGCTTAACATCAAATATGGACATTTTCCAGGCAGTACTTTGTCATCAGTCTTGTTCACAAGATCAAGTACATCTTCAAACTCAATTCCACATGAATATCTGATTCTAGATGTTTTTATTTTTTACCAAATTCTGCATGGCACGAAACCCACACTGTCAAATGTAATTTTCAGCTGCCGTGGCTTTCTTTCCAGGCGTCCCCTCTAGCAGCCTACAGTTCACTGCCTAGCAACTAACAGAGAGTAGCTTTTTAACCTCTGTCTGAAAGAACAAAGTCGCCCTTTTAAATGCAAAAGTTGAAATTTCTAGAAAGGTTTTCCATGCCTGTGTGTCTGGAGTCAGGGAACAATTCCATAAAATTCTAATACATTGTTCAAAATGACCTTGCTGCTCTGTAGGTAGCACACTACCATTATTTTAATTTTTTCTTAGCTTTAGAAATACTTGGTGTCACAGTCACCAGCTACTGCAGGTCTGTTTGCAATTCCAAGAATCATGCAACTTCTAAATATACTTAAAGTGATACCTATTTCTTCTGAAGTTGCTTGAATTTCTACTATTTTGTTGTAGATTACATTTATGTTAACATGATTCATTGTTCAGAAATTCTATGAATCATTTGTAAACATACCACTATTTCCAGTCTAATAAATTTTATATACACAAATACACACTGCAAAAATCACTGAATGGCATTTATGTACTGAATGCCTAATAGTGTTACTCATATAAATAAGAAGTAAGGATATAAATGTAAAACAAGTTTATTTCATGCCATTCCTCAATTGAATAATGTTACATAAGTAAAATATTAACTTGTTTCTGTATAAGCTGTATTTTTATGAGATAGGTAATTTTGCTTTAGCTTGTCATTTATGTGATG
>VMDO01027911.1:0-24632 GCA_007922755.1 Pedetes capensis | reverse complement strand
AAAATATTAATATAAAAAATATGTAGATAATGTAAAACATTTAGCATTAACATATGTGCTTCTTTAAGCATTGAATGAAATGATCTATCACTGAGCCTGGTAAGTACTGTAATTTCAAAGTAGTGGCGAGTGTAACTATTATTTAAAGGTCTATGAAACAAGTGTAATTGTGTAAGTGTTGTTGTTGCTGTTGCTTTCTGGTTCAGAAGATCAAACCCAGAGCCTTGTGCATGTAAAGACGTGTTCTACCACTGAGCCACACCCCAGCCTACAAGTATACCCCATCAGGGTACCCTCGTGCCTTGCTCCAGGAAGTGTCAGTTCTGCCTGGTGAGTGGCCAAGCTGTTGCAACTGTCAGGAGATCTAAGCATGGCCCTCATGAGTCAAGGGCCACAGCTGTGTTGTAGAAGATGAGATGCAATCAGGTCTCCGCGTTCAGAAGATCACACCGCAGTGAGAGGTTGAAAGGCCTGGCCATCAGACTCACCCACACTATTGCAAAGGGCTCCTAGATATGTGACAGAAGATCATGGGTTGGTGACATACCTACAAGGGACCTTTGGCATCCTTTGGGAAAGACTCTGAGCTGCTGTTGGCCAGCACAGCAGGCTGCAGAATCTTCATGGTTTGCTCTAAGACCACCATGGAGTCAACACTCCTGATACGGCGCCTCTGCAAGAGGTCAGAAGAGCTTGTGAGAAGTCCAGGGAGCAGGGACGCCAGAGATTCCCTTCAGAATGCCACACAGAAGAGCAGGCTCAGTGCCATGGCTGGGTCTCCCAAGTACACTCTACAGCCCTGTCTCAGACTCGGGCATCTCCCAAGGCCTAAGACCACACACTTCACCCAAACTCACTCTCAAAACACCCACCACTTGGCTGGTATAATGACCACCGCATACAGCAAGGGCTAGCTTTCAAAGGCTACTCAGCTCATTTTAATACAAGAGGGGAAGGAAATAGCATTAAAGAGAAGTAGCATCCCCTCCAAATAGTTGAAGACCTTTCTAAGGTCCTGCAACATGTGAAATCACAGATAATTCAAGTGCTTTATTTCAGTCAACATTAAGTGGACTTCCAGAAAGGATTTTGAGCATTTTCAGTTTTATGTTTTTATTTTGATATAACCATATCTTATATTGGGAGAAGGATGTGGAAATCCACAACTGAAGCAATCTCGCAACATCAGCCATTGAAAACCCTATGATGTTTACTATGAGTCAGACATGACTTGACAGCCCCTAACAACAACAACATCGCTTATACAGTGCCTGGCATAGAGTAGTTTCCCAATAAAATATTAAGAAATTTTCCAATAAGCTTTCTGGACCTGTAGTAGGGAAATTCAAGATCTCAATACAATGATAATTAATACCTTAGGGAAAAATTGGTGAAAACTCAGATGCCAAGCAAACAAAACCCAAAGGAGAATATATATTAGCCAACAAATCAGAAATCTATGCCTGATGAGTATCAATTGCCCAGTGGACAATACGCCTGTGAAGAAATACACTAATAAGTACACTAATGACTAGATATCCATATATTTGAACACTTCAGTGTTTAAGTGAGCAAAAATGATTTGCATATATGAAATGATTAGAGAGTTCAAGTGGGTCAGGAACAAGAAACAGATTAGAGAGGATGAAAAACTGTTCTTACGTTTTTAGACCACATATGACTAGAAAAATGGAAATCTGCATATCAGCATGAAAGCTGAGTTTACAAGTGGAAATGTCACCTGAAGGAAACGGACCAGGTGTCCTGTACATCTGGCCAGGTGCGCCTTATGCTGAAGGACAGGAGGTCACTCCCCGGAGTCGCTCTTCCTGCTCAGGGCTCATTCATTGGCAAGGCATTTAAATTCCACGTCCAAGTTGACTGGACATTTTCAATGTGACTTCAGAAAAATTTCAAAGAATAATATCTCCTGTCACTGACTCAGCATGCATGATGTGCTTTACACTGACTGACATGTTTGACATATATTCTTTCATGTGGTGTTCACAGTACATGTATGAGACTTTTTTTGAAATGCAGAAATAAGACTTAAAAAGTGTAAAATAACTCCTCAAGGTCCCTTGACTAATATCCAGTTCATCTGGACCCAGCCACCCTCTCCAGCTCCCAGCTGGATCACCTTGTGTCCCAAACAATATCACTGCTGTGTGCCCAGGTTACACCTGTATAGCAAGGCCATAAATGAGCATCTCATGAAACACCCAGCAGAAGGGAACTCTGAGGCTGGTGTAAGCACTTCCGCAAATACTGCATGCAAGGGCAATACTCACTGATCCTATCGTGTCACAGATAAGCAGTTAGACGCTTATAAATTTGTTCACTTGATTGAACAAGTGAAATTCTCAGTTTTAATCTTTTGTACCATAGCAATGTTGTCTTAGATTGGTACATGTGCACATCTGTGATATAAATAGTCCAAAGTGTGTTTTGTTTTGTATTTATTTATTTACTTATTTACTTATTTATTTTTTACATGGGGGTTGATTCCAGGGCCTTGCACATACTTTGTAGGTTCTCTACCATTGGGCTGTACCCCCAAATCCATTTTTTTTTAATTTTTAATTTTGGGTAAGAGTCTCACTAAGTTACAGAAGCTTCCTCTGGCTTTGAATTCATGATCCTCATGGATTTGCCTCTGAGATACTGGGATTATAGGTGTGAGCCACCATGCTCTGCCAAAGAGTGTTTTAATGAAGTGTACTCAGAGAGCAGCACAGTTGTGAAGTTGGGGCTGTACTATCCAATCTCGAATCTAACCTGCACCCTTTCAACAATTTCAGAAGCGAAGCAAGAATGGGCCTGGTAAATTCTTGGATGGGAGATTGCCTGTAAATACCAGATGCTGCAGGTTTGGAAGAAGGACATGGCAGCCAACTCTCAAAACAATCAGCCATTGAAAACCCTGTGAATAGCAGAAAAGCACAGACATAGTGCCAGGTAGTATTTCATTCAGTTGTACATAGGATCGTTATGAGTTGGACCTGACTGGACAACACCTAACAACAACAACAAAATCAGATATGGATTATAAATGCATTCAGATTAGATTTGGGGTTGAGAGTAGGTTTGGGAGAAAATTATAGAATCTCTGTACATGTTGTAAAAGCAATCTAATTCAATACTTTGTTATTTAATTTATTATTATCATCATTATAATTCACTTAGAATGCATCACATCATCATTTCTGGTAACTGAAGTGTTATCAGTGGCCTACATCATTTCACTATCATTTTCACTCAGTCACTCTATGGACAGGAAGCCATTGAAGGAAAGGAGCTGATTAAAATTGTGAACTAGCTTTTTCCATGTGAGGAATCACCAAAACCTAAGTACAGATTAGACTCTGTGTGGATTGGATTCAAGGATATGTGATGGATCTCTCTTCATAAGGGAAACTTAGAATTTTTTTCCTCTTTCGTGCTTGAAGCAAACTCGTAACACAAATTAAGGCAACCCAAAATATCTCTATCTTATATTATTAAAGGTAATCTTCTTTAATTAATGTAATCAGAGGGAAATAATATACTCTGGAGGTGAAAAAAGGAATATCTTAGATCAAAGATATTTCCTGGTGATTGTTGTTGATTATCTTTCAAAAACACATACCATGAGAGTTTGTGGCATGCAACCATTTGATTTTTTAACTTTATTTACTTTGTTGTTGTTGTTGTTAGGTGCCATTGAGTCAGGATCAGACTCATAGTGACCCTTATAGGGTTTTCAATGGCTGACTGTTTCGAGATTGCCTTGGGAGTGGATTGCCAGGCCCTTCTCCCATTTGTGTGGTGCTGGGAATTGAACTTGGGACCTCAGAGACTGCAGCACAGTACTTTACCAACTGAGCTAAATCCCAGCCCCTTATTTACTTTATATACTACTAATTCGGACTTTTAAGGAGAAAGACAATTAGTGTATCTTTTTGTAATATTTATAATATCAGTAATATAGAGGGAGAAAATCATATATTTTAAATTTATTTATGAATAAAATTCCTTCTAGAGGCAATTATTTTTTTAAAACGGGTTTGCCAAGAGCACAATATGCCAATGGCTAGCCCCTAGGGTTTCTGTAACTTTCCTAGTCCTGAGTGTGAGTGGATAAAATGAGAGGCCCTAGGTGATAAACATAGCATGCTTGGATACATGTGTTTTGAAGAAGAGCAAAAGCCCATTATGGTCAAGACTTTGCATGGAATGTGTGGAAAACCTGTTGAATGAGAACTTTGTCTGCTTTATTACAAAGCAGATTCTTGTTAAAATAAACACCACAATGTGCATCAAGTTTTTGGCATGGGCACAGATAATGATGCAGCAATAGGCAACAGTATTATTGCTAATATTGCACCAGAACCAAGCAGCCCATTTATATAGACTCATTTCTCAGGATAGCCATCTTTTATCCACAAGATAAGGACCTTGCAGAAAAATAAGAAAGGAACCACGAAGTATTTGTGGTCATGACTGGAGAGTCCAACAGCAGTGGGGGCTAAACGATTGCCATTAAAATGGTGTGGGAAATTTTGAAGGGAAAGGTTCCCTGGGAGATAAACTAAGTTCAGCAAGGTTGTCCCACACTGTGTGATGACTTGGTTGGTTTTGAGCTGGGTAGATAGTGGGTCATCATAACAAAATACCACATGAGAGGTGGAAGTCCAAGATCTAGGTGTTATTAGGGTAGTTTCTGGTGAGGGTATCTTCCTGGCTTGGTGATGGCCACCTTCTCACTGAGTGATCAAAGAGGGGGAAGAGAGGGAGAGAAAGAGAGAGAGAGAGAGAGAGAGAATGAAGAGAGAGAGAGAGAATGAAGACAGAGAGAGAGAGAGAGAGAGAGGAGGTAAGATCTTCCTCTTCTTGTAAGGATACCTGGTGTGTAGAATTTGGACTCCACTCTTCTGACCTCACTTAACCTTAATTAATCTCTTTAAAGACTCCAGATACAAGTGCATTTGCATTGGCGTTGGGGCTAAAAGATGAATTTGGAGGGAAACAATTAAGTCCACAATAAGGAGCAAGGGAACATGACCTTCCACACAGTATATACATTGTTCTTCAACCTTTTCTTTTTTCTTCAATCTTCAAACCTAAGACTCTTCCCACAACACTTTGAATCTCCTGAGATGATTCTCCATGGAGTCCTGTTTATTGCTAAATGATAGCTCATCGTAAAGGAGGAAACAATTAAATCTTTCTGTGCAAAACACCCTGAATACTCAAGAGATTCCAAGAGAACAGACCAAACACTCAGTGACTCATGCATCTGTGCCTACGATGGTCACTCGGTTTCCAATCACTCATCAGAGCTGGGGGAATAGCAAAGAAAGATGACATGTGATCGCCCCATTTCTGTGGCTTGCTGCTGAGTTTAAGGAGCCTAAACCTGTCAAAGGCTTCTCTGCTTCAGAAGAACCATGTAAAGACTGTGGAGATTATCCACACACTCATCACAGACGCAGAGACTGCTCAAGTGTTAATGAAATATAATAAAACTAGGAGACTCTAAAGTCACAGATAGAAGAAGCAGAGAGTCATAGAATATGGACCTTGAAGATGATCTAGAAGAGCCTTCATGAAGCAGATACTCTGAAAAGAAAGTTCGCCTATTCCTGATGCCCACTTCATCCATGTGAACAATAGCGACCCTTCAAGCCTGTTACTCACCCATCAGGGTATGCGACAAGGGTGAGTTGGTGAAGAATCCCAGGAATTTCTGCAAGTTCTATCTCAGGACAGCAGAGTGGACCAGCAGGGACCAAGTGTGAAGGCATCAGGAGAAGGGATGGACTTCCGTGTGACCAGAAACTAGAAGTAGACACATCTGTCTGAAAGACCAATGATGGGAAAGAATTTACAAAAAGACTTTGAACTGACCAGTGTGTAAATTCTGTAAGGAAGGAGTTTTAGATTGAAAAAGGGTTAGGAGAGATGCTTTTCTGTGCCATAGAAAATGCTGACATTCTAGACATTATACAAGCTGAAAATATAGATGTTTTAAGACCATGTTTGGGTGAAATAATGAAAGATTTCTCCGTAACAGATTATTGTGATAATTTCTAAGTTTGGGAAAGACAGGAGAGAAGAAATGCAATAAACACGGGGCCAGAACATCCATTAATCTTGTGCCATGACATCGCAGTACCCTTTAGGATCGTAGCGGAAAATGAGCCACTTTAACTGAACCATTGCCTCTAATGCCACGGTAAGATGTGGCCCATGGGGTAAACCTGAAACACAGCACATAAAATGCATATCACATGTGCAGGACAGCATTTAAAGAACCAGCCTCTGGCCTACCTGATGCCTCTGGTAGTCACACAGATGTGGATTTAGGACTGATTTGGAATTTTTAAACTCTTTTTTCCATATTTTTTTCTTCTTCCTAAACTACTCCCAATATCCTCATTCATCTGGTTTGTACATTCCTGGGTTTGTTGCTTTTTTAAAAGGGGGTCCTAATATTTCCTTTTCCATTTTCATAACATTTCAACTAGAACATGAGCCCAGGTTTGAGGGCAGTTAAGAACTAACCAAAATCTTAGGAAGGAATGACTGGGTTTCCGTGTGCTGAGATTTCCACTGCAGGGGTCCACGTAGCACACATGCTTCTGGCTTCAATCAAGCCAGCAGTTGTGTGGTAGGGGCCTGCATCCCTTTATGGAGTAGCGTTTAATGTCCCCTCTAAGAAAGATGCCAGCTTGCCAGGACGGTGAAGTGCTTCCAACAAAACCCTCCCAGAGCCTTCGTGGGACTCGAGCAAACAGCAACCTGCTGCTCCTGTTTTACTTATCCTTCTGATGGGTGGGCTGGATGCGTTGTGATCCACTATGTCAGAAACTCAGTTTTCCCCTCTCTATTACCTGGGATTCCCACTGCTTTCTCCTCTCCGTTGATAGCTACACACCCCAGTGAGTCTGTACAGTGAGAAGGAGATAACGGAAGATGTGATTAAAAGTATCTGGCCCTCATCTCAGAAAAATATGGATATATGCATACACAGGAAAAAAACCCAGCTAATTTTAGAAGGTCCCAAAGCCACAGAAACTTGAATAATCCTTGAGATTTCCACATTGAGAAAAGCCTTGTGAATTTTTTTTCTGAGATTTTGTGAACTAGCAGTGGATTACAATAAGCTGATTGCTACTCACAAGTTCTCCCTCATTCTAACCTTATCTAGGAGGGGATAGAGCCTCCCCACTTTTAAGAAGTGTGTCTGGGAGCAATGGTAATTACTGAAATATCGACTGTGCTTGCTGGTGTCTTTTATGTGCTGCTGAAACAATCAGCCCCTGAAAACACTGTGAGGGTTGCTATGTCTCAGTTTGACTCCAAGGCACACAACAAAAACGACAACAACAACAACAACAACAACAACAACAAAAGGACAACAACATTTACACCTTTAGATATGCTTAATTTGGAAGACAAAAAGACTTGGGAGGTGGGATAAAGTCATTACATAGCTGGGGTTTGAAAACTGTTCCAGCTAAGGAGGGGTGACCCTATGTAATATCCTAGTAATAGAAGTTAAGATTGTTCAGGTGGGATCTGGAAATGGGCCTGGAAATAGGGAACCACTAAGGCGAGACAGGGCTGGGATGTAGCTCAGTTGGTAGAGCACTGCTCTGCAGTCTCTGAGGTCCTGAGTTCAATTCCTAGCACCCCCAAAATGGGAAAAGGATGTAGTAATCTATTCCCTAGGCAATCCTCAAACAGTCAGCCACTGAAAACCCTGAGGGTCGCTATGAGTCGGACGTGACTCGAAGGCACCTAAGAACAACAACAACAGCAAGACAAGACAGTCCCCAGGCAACCAACTAGGTCACATACTTCTGGGTCAGAACACGTAAGTTTCATTTCCCCACGTCCCATTCTCCTAAGAGAAACAAATCCTATGACCTGGCCAGAAGTCACGTAGTTAGTCAATCTCTAGGTAGAAACAAAAGAATCAATTGCCCTAAAACTCTGTTGAGCCAACATATGGGTTCCCCCTAACTGAGAACCAATCTGCTCCAGCCAGCTCAAAAAGTCCAGCCCAAAGAAACACAAAACCCCCAAGACAGGAGGCCACTGCAGCTACCCAATGGGGAACCCCTTTGTCCATCCTTTCAATAAATCGCCTTGGCTTCCACTTGCCTTTGTTACCTATGCGTTTATTCTTAGGTCTGTGGACCCAGAAGCCTGGTTTCCCACCCGAGAAGAAACTCCATCCACACTGTTACGATTTACTTCCTTGGATCCTCATAGAGATTAGGATATTGTGTATTTTTAAAGACTATTGCTTCAGTTGGTAATATATTTGTTTTTAATAAAATGCAATAAAACATATCTTTCTCAACAACTCTCTAGGATATTAATTTATAATTTGCTACATTTGGTTTCTTAATGTTCTTTTTATGGGCTGGAAAGATAGGAAAAAAATCATTTATTAGCAGCGGGAAAATTGAGAGAGAATCAACTGCTTTTCTGGAGGTTTCGTCAGCCTGATGGTCACCCTGCAAGGACAGGGTTCTCACTCTGTGCTTTTCTTCCCTAATCTCTGTTCTGCGATCATGGCTGACTTTGGTTATTACCTCTGTGGTTGTAACTTCTCACACTTTTTACTACTGTCAAAGGTTTCCTAATACTCTATTGTTACTGCTGGAGTTGAGCTCAGGGGTACAGCGCTGCTCTCCACTCTCTGATGCCCTGGGTTTCATCCCTAGCACTGCAAAAATGGGAGGAGGACCTGGAAGCCCACTCCGAAAACAATCTGGAAGCAACCAGCCACTGACAACCCTATGAATAGCAGAGAACCACTGACATAATGACTGTGAGTCGGATCTGACTCCCTGGCACCTATCAACCACCACAACTACTGTTATCACTTAAAAGAAACCTTCTCATTCTCATTCCTAATTTAGATTGAAGAATAATGAAATTTTTGTAGGAAAGAAGAAATTGAGGAGATATTCAGCCCCTCTGTATTTTGGTTTTGCAAACGTTGTTACGGTCATCTCTAGAAAGATTGCTCTACCCAAGTGACAAGAATTCAAGAAACCTGAAATACTTAAGAGAAGCAGCCTGCAGCCATAGCACTGCTGCTTCTGATCCCATTAGATCTCAGAAACTGAGCAGGGTCGGTCTTGTTTAATACTTGGACGGGAGACCGCCTGGGAACACCAGGTGCTCTAGGCTTGGCAGATGGAGCTGGCAATCCACTCTCAAAAATCAATCCACCTTTGAAAACACTGTGAACATCAGAGAAGCACTGACAACAGTGTTTCGCCTGTTGTACATAAGGTCTCTATGAGTCGGATGCCAACACGACGGCACCTAACTACAACATATACCTTTATAAACATAGAAAAATGTGGACATATAAAAATCAAATATTGGCAGGGGTTTGTCTCTGAGTGGTGAGAAAATTGAGAAACTGTAGGCACTGTTGGCTCTCCCCCAAAAAAGTCCTAGAAATGAGCTTCTGTGGAGGTGGCTGGAGTCATTTGTTTATTCTTTAAGCAATTACTATGGCCAGAGGGGGGAAATGCAACTGCAGGTAAACCACATGAATGGAGTGTGTGTATGGGGGAGGAGGAAAGAGAAGGGATCAGGCCAAAATGAAAGGAAGACAGAGGGAATTAATGGATGTCACCAGGGCAAAAACAAGAGACATCCTCTCCAGACTCCAGATCCGGGCCTTTTGCCACGTGAAACATTGGCGCTCTGCACTTATTTACAGATTGCAAAAGATCAAGCAAGAAAGCCCAGGAGGAGGTCCTAGCCATTGTAAGGTTCACCTTGACATTCCATGTATTCAGAGGGACACTTGTGTTGTTTCTCTTACCCCTTTTAAAATGCCAGATGGGCAGCATGAGGTGGTTGGAAGTTTGAATCTGTCGTGACAGCAATTTTAGTAAAAGCAAATAAGCCATACAAAGGACATACTTACCTGAAAGCAGAATTCTTGCCAAAGGAATTATAAAAAAGAAAAGGCAGCCATCTAGTGGCTACATCCTTTCAAAGCATTGCTAACATTAAATTAAAGCATTTGGGAATTCAGCTTTACTTAGGGGAAATTATTTTATCAACAGGGCTGGGATTTAGCTGAGTTGGTAGAGTACCTCTCTGCATTCTCTGAGGTCCAAAGTTTTCCCTGCACCGCAAAAATGGGAGAAGGATGTGGCAATCCACTCCTGAGGCAATATCAGAAAAAAATCAGCCATTGAAAACGCTATGAAGGTTGCTTTGGGTTGGACAAGACTCGATGGCACCTAGCCATTGACCTAACATCAATAACATTTTATCAATGAGAGGAAATAAAATAACTAAAGAAGGATCTACCTTATTTGCTCATTTTTAAAAAGCCAAATCTCTTGGGAAAGTCACTGATTGGATAATTACATAGAAATCATTTTCATTCCCTTTCATTCTGACTGCATTAAACCTGAAGATGAGATTTCTAGGATGTGATGGGTAACATTTTCCACTACTGTATTTCATTAATTCTAGGATATACATGCTTGACTCACATTGACATGACCTAATAATACCCTTACTAGTTTGACATCCAACCATGTGACTGTATCTTAGTTATATATCAAGTAGAAAGTATATGTTCCAAAATTTTGCCTCCCATGTAATATTTTATGAGGTTAAAAATCAAATAAAATAAGAAATATATATGTTTTAAAATAAAATACCTATGTAATAACCATATGTGAAATATCAAGCAAAAGAATACTTAGCTTGGCTCAGGGATGTGGGAGTATAGTTTAAGGGAACAAATTGTCTTTGTCATTGTAAAGTAATACAAAATTTACAAAAATAAAAACAAAATATATTTATAAAATCTAAGTCCTAATGTAGAAACTCTGTAGATTATCCATCAAGTCCTTTTCAAAGCATATTTTTTTGTTGTTGCATTTGGTGTTAAGCAGGGTTAAGCAACTGCAGGACAGATGGGGGAATTGATTCTTTTCCTGTCTCCCTTATTCAGTGTCCAGCTTTCACAACTATATGATGTGCCTGAAAATACCATGGCATGAGACAAATGCACCTTCAACTTCAATGTTACATCTCTACTTTCAATACTCTAAAGAAATCTTTTGCCACAGCTTTTCCCAAAGCAATGCATCTTTTGATTTCTTGACTGCTCCTTGTGTAGGTGTTGATTGTACAACCAAGTAAAGCAAAACCATGCTTTACTTGGACATGGACAACCTCAATCTTTTCTCCATTCATTGTGACATTGCATACTAACCCAGTTGTAAGGATTTTTGTTTTGCTGATGTTTAGTTGCAATCCATACTGAAGACTATGTTCTTTGATCTTCATGAGGTAATGTTTTAAATCCTCTTCACTTTCAGCAAGCAGAGTTGTGTCATCTGCATAACGCAGGTTGTTAATGAGTCTTCCTCCAAACCTGATGCTGTGTTCTTCCTCATAAAGTCCAGTTTCTCAGATTATTTGCTCATCATATAAATTGAAGAGATATGGTGAAAGTATAAAGCCAGAAGCACACCTTTCTCGATGTTAAACCAGGCAGTGTTTCCTTGTTCTATTCGAACAACTGCCTCCTGGTTCATGTTCAGATTCCTCATGAGTACAATTAGGTGCTACAGACCAGCTGCAGCCTACGATCCAGGGGTTCCCAAAGGTGGATGAGTAGTCTGCGATGGCTAACAGACACAGCAGCTCAGAGGCAGTGTGTATCTGTTCCGTTCATTGTTCAGATAGCTCAGCCTTTTATGCAGAACTACAATTCACAAAATCTTATGAAAGGTCAGAAAAAAGACAAGGAAATTGGTAGCACTGATGGATTACATCAAGGTTTTGTCAACAATCACTTGATTAAATTATCACATGCATGTTAGGTGGTGATCAAAGTAGGAGATGAACTTAGAGACAAGTTGTGTTTACTTCAAAGAAATAAACCAAGATGACATGAGCACCAAAACAACCTGTGTCTAAATGAATTAACTATTCTAAGTTTATGCAGGAAATAGGGGCGGTTAACTGTTCCCTGTGTGTCATCCCACTGAGTCCATTTGTTATGACAAATGGGTGCTTATCTTATCAGAATGATTTGTTTACTGTAGGGCTATTGGCACAAAGGCTTTTGTTTGTGTTGACTCAAGGAGTTTACTCTGTTGGAAGTCATTCAAGAATTTCCCATTGTAAGGCTGCTAGGGAGGTTTCTCAACCCCCAATCTGAATAAGCACTGTTCACAGAGCCAGAAGATGATATATTTACAACTATTACTTGTTTTCATTAATATCTCCCAGAAATCTACAATATAAAGAAAACACTGACCAATTTAAATTTAACAAAAAGAAAAGAGGAGACTCCAAGTCCTTTTCCATGAAGAGACCTTCTTTTTGGAGGTACTCTTCCCCTTTCAGTAGACTTCCCCTCTAAGGCAAGTGGTACTCTTCCCCTTTTGGTAGACTTTTCTTCTAATGCCTTTTTTAAAGGTACTCTTTCTCATGTGGGGACTCTGTCTACCCATCATGAGTGGACCTGGACATGGCAATTAGGTGCTCTGGTAGTCCCATTTTTTGAAGTGTTATCTATAATTTGTTATGATCCACACAGTCAAATGCTACATCTTTCTGATATTCTGATTTGTCTAATGTGCAATAATTTAAGGAATTATATGTTCACAGATTTTATGTAAATACAGGAGTAAGCTTTGTTAAGCAGCATTCAATAAAGTGTGCTGTATATCTGGTCTTTTCAATCTGAGCAAGTGGAGGATAGCTATATTACTCAATCTATCTGTCTGAGGTCCAAAAATATTTCTATAATAAAACATTAATTGCAGGAAAGTGGCCAGAAGAAGAGACCATCATATTAAGGGAAATAAGCCAGACTCAGAAAGGCAATTATCAGGCATTTCCTCTAATATGTGGAATCTAGAAAACAAACAAACAAACATAGAAGTAGAATGGGGTGTTAGGGGAAGCCAAAGGGGACTGGGGGAAAGGAAAGGGGGAGATGATGGTGGTGGGCAGTGAATATGATCAAAGTGTGTGATATGCATGTATGAAAATACCACAATGAAACATATTATTCTGTGCGATTAGTAAGCACTAGTAAAAAAGAAGGGCTGGGATGTAGCTTAGTTGGTAGGCTGCTGCTCTGCAGTCTCTAAGGTTTTGGCTTTGATCCCCAGCACCACAAAAATAGGAGAATGTAGCAATCCACTCTTGAAGCAATCCCGAAACAATCAGCCATTGCAAACCCTATAAGGGCCTCCATGAATCAGAGATGACTTCGGACCTAACAATAACAACAACAATAAGAAAAAAGGAGCCTGTGCCCATACCACTGTGGTGTCCAATCCTGGCAGCAATCAGAAGCTAAGCAAAGCAGGGTCAGACCTGGGTAGTACTTGGATAGGAGACCGCCTGAGAACAGCAGGTGCTATAGGGTTGGGAGAAGGACTTGGCAACACACTCCCAAAAAACAATCAGCTATTAAAACCCTATGAATAGCAGAGAAGCACAACAATACTCTTTTGCCTGTTGTAGGTAAGGTTGTTATGAGATGAACAGCAACTCCATGACACCTAACAACAACAATAAATAATAAAAACAAACTTTACAGTATGTGCAGTGAAGAACATAGCTTGGTCAAACAGAGGTCTGGCATTTGCCCTCAATTCCTGGTAGGGTACCTTTAAGACTTCAAAATGTTCTATCCAATAAGAGAGTTTGAGGTCACATACAATGTAAGCTGATAATTTACAACAGGGGCTTCAGGTCAGGAAGTATCAGCTTCACTTCAGGAAAGGCAGCTTGCCGTGCCATGAATGATGGTGTCTTTATTAAAATTCACATTGAATCTTAAATCCAACGCACTGTATGAATTGGTATGGCTTTGTGGAGGGGATCAGCACCCTTATAAAAGGGATAGGGGTGGAAGGGACTTTCTCTCACCTTTCCGTTCCTTCTATCACTGAGGAGAAAATATTTCCCATCTAGAGGACTCTGCAACAGGTGCCGTTTTAGAAACAGAAAGCAGCCCTCCCCAAAAAATGAACCTGCTGATGCCTTGATCTTAGAGTTGCCATTCTACAAAATTATGAGCAATAAATTACACTCCTTTTTCCCCTCCTCCTTCTTCCTCCTCTCCCTCTCCCTCTCCTTCTCCTTCTTCTTCTTCTTTTGGCAATGCCAGAGTGTTGGACCCAGCGACTTGCACATGCTAGGCAAGTGCTCCACCACTGGGCTGCACCCCTAGTCCCTTTTTATTTTTTGAGACAGAATATTGCTAAATTTCACAAGGTGTCTCTAGCCTCGAATTCACAATCCTCCTGCTGTAGACTCCTGAATCACTAAGGTTATAGGCATGCAAGCACCAAAGTACCCAGCAGTTTAAACTCTTTATTAACTACCCCGTCTGGGGGATTTTATTATACAACACAAATGGACTTAGGTAGCTGGGGAATGAAGTGCAGTCAAGTAGACAGTCAAGCATATCTATGTGACCAGATCCCCATAAACACTCTGGCCAGCAAGTCCTAAAAAGCTCCTCTGGTTGGCAAGACACCATGTGTATTGTCAGACACCATTTCTGGAAGAAGTTACTGCCACCATGCCACTGCGAGAAGAAACCTGGCAATCTTGTTTATGGAACTCTCCAGACTCTGCTCTACCAGCCTCTTCTCTTGGCTAATTTTAATTTCTTCCCTTCCACTGTAATCAACTTCTAGGAGATAATAATCTTCAGTGACCTCTGTGAATGAACTGGCACACTGGAGAGTGCCCTTGGGGACTGGCTAACTCAACAGAGTATTATTATCCTCTACTGAACTTTTATGACTTACACGATTAACTGGAAATAACTCCAAGAAAGCAAGAAGCACGTTCAATGTGTCAGTGTGTATACAAAAAGATAACAGAATATATTTCTGCAATTAACTTCCCACCTTATATCATTGAGGTTCTGGTGAAAATTTCTTAATCAGGCTTTGGTGAAGAGCTGAGAGCACATCTTGTTCTGTCCCACCAAGTTTTTTCATCATCCTTATCTGGCTAACGTAAGTCCTTGATGCTGTGCCCCCTTAATCTGCACAGAGACCCTTATTTTCTTGTATTAGTGTCTTTGGCAATAGTTGCCCAAATGTCCAGCATCATTCCCAGGGGTACACTGGAGCTGGCTTATGGTGGCCCTCAAAAACCCGATATTGGCATCTCTGTCTTCCAGGACTTTTCTTAGTCCCTGGAGTACTTACACTAATGGAAATGGCACACGCTACAAATCATATCTTCCTTTCCCTTGTCCCTCAGAACTGCTCGTGAAATGTTTACCTGCTAAAGACAAGACTTTTTAACATTTCTGCATCTACATCCGCTGGCTGTGTTTTGTCTGGAGCTGTAAACCTTTGGCTGTAATTGCCTCCTAGAGTAGGACCCCCCTTTCTGCTCAAGCATCTCCAATGGGATCTTTGTATTTTTCTGCTCCAAGTGGCACCTCTCAGATCACACCACGTGGCAGGCATTCACAGCCCTTGTATTTCCATGGAAAGACTCACATTTCCTGAACGATACTCCCTTCCACATAGCTCTGGAGAGCATGTCATTGTGTGGAAAACTGCAACTACATTACTGCCTCCAAACTATCCATGATAAAGGACCAGCTCTGTTTGGTTTTGCTTTGTTTTGATTTTCAGTCCTGGTCAACTGATGCTTTTCTTAAATAAAACAAAGATTAATTACTAGGAAAATAAATGCAAAATCAGAGATCTACATTTTAAATCTTAGGTTCCGAGATACGACATTTTTGTTAAAATGTAAAAGTTTCTGAACTTTCTAAATTAAATTTCTATACTCAGTGCCTAAACTCATACTTGCAGGACTCCAGCTTCTTTTAAAATCCCAGTTTTTGAACTTTCCCCACTGTGGACCAGAAAGCTGAGGCGTATGCTGCACAGCACAGATCTGGGACACCAGTGCACAATGACATAAACAGGGCCTCCTAGGCAGGAGATTTACTGTGAGGCTCTGCTGTGCTCCCTTCCACGAAGGTTGTACATTTATATTTCATATCGCTAGACAGCAGGTCTATTGAATGAAAATAAATCAAAATTTTGAAAACCCAGTTTCATCTCAATGAAACCTTAACCAGGTTTTCCAATTAAGCAAATTCACCTATAAATCCACTGCAATCTGATTTGTAAGCTAAATTTCTACCATGCCATGAATGAACCCTGTTGGAATTAATTTACAAGAACATTGCCCTTATGAGGCAATGAATCAGATCACCGATTAGTTGGTTCAAATCAATTATAATGACAAGCAAGACAGCACAGCCAGTTCCATTGATGACATATATATTTTCACTGAATATTCAGTTTAGCATTCCTGTTTACTGTTCTATGAACTCCAATGTTCCAAATTCCCCCTAAAAACTAAGAACACCCAATCTCTCCACAAGTTTTTATGAAAATACAAATTTAAGTGAGGTGTGGTGGCACAAGCCTGTAATCCCAGTGACTTAGGAGGCAGAGGCAGGAAGGCTGCAAGTTTGAGGCCCGAGGCAGCCTGTCTAACCTAGTGTTGGGGTTTTTGGCACTAGCCCGGCTAAAGATAGGGCCAAACCCACAACATAAACACGTGACCGGTGTCGGGAAAGAAGGACTTCGGGAGACCTTCAGATGGTTGGGGAAGAACAGGGAAGGTTTATTGGGGTGCTCCCCTTAAGGAGAGCAAGGAGCAGGCAGCCCCTATAGAGCAAGGCTCTACCCGTTTAAGTGCTGGCTCTATGCCTGCAGCATAGAATGCTGTAGGCTAAGTGCTGGTACAGCTCAGCCTTAAAGGCACAGCCACAGCCGCTGGTGTTCAGTTGAGGTCCGATAGTCTTGACTCTCGTGGCTCGCCTTCTTTACCCCCCTCCTTCCCAATGATGGGAGGAGTTGGGAGGCTCTTCGTGGCTTGCTAGATGCCTTCCGCTCTTCGGGGCCCCTGGGCTTGATCTCGCCAGCTTGCTAGATGGTCTTGCTGGAGCAGGGAGCGCTGGTCCAGGTGATGAGGTTCAGGAGATGGTCAGAGAGGTCAGGATCGGTGGTGCTACAGGATCATAGGGTGAAGATGGGGTCCAGGAGCCCTGCTTTTATAGGGTCCTGGAGGGGTCACATGGTGGGATTCAGCCAATCGGGGCACACAGCTGGCAGGTACAGGGGGCAAACGGACATAACTGCCAGGTAGAGACAGTTACTACCTGCACAGTGATGAGGGGAGCCAATCAAAATTATGGTGGTTGAGGCTGGTCAAGCTGGCAGGGGGCCATCTTTGCTCACTCGATGGGAGGGGCTGTTCTGAGTGAGTGAGATGAGCCCTGGGGTCAGCCAGGGGTCAGCCCCTCAAGCTGTTATGAGGGACCCTAGCTGGGAGATATTATTTTAAAAATCCCCAACACTAGTGGAAGTTAAAAGTGGGCTGAGGATGCAGCTCAGGGGTAGAGTGATTGCAAAACAAGAGGGAGGCCCCAGGGTCAATCCCTCAGGACTGCAAAAGTAAATTTTTTTTTAGAAAAATGATCATGAGTTGCAATATACCAAACTGCACGTGCCTGTTTCACATTTGTGCATTAAAGCCAGTCTACCACCTGGGGACCACACATTTGCCTGGTGGCATGTGGGAGAGCTGAGGAAACTCAAATACTCAGAACTGGTGAGCAGAAACAACTCAGGGGCATCTCTGCTTCATATATGACTTGTTTCTCTCTCTCCTTTGAATTTGGATTTGGTATTTGGATTTAGGTCTCCCCACATTTATATTATCCCACTCTGGTCTCCCTAAAGACGTTGATGTTAGAAATAGGACCAGTCTGCTCCCTCTTCCTACTTTAGACAAGATGTGGGGGGACAAGAAGGTTACATCCATGCACACATTTGTTTGGCTGGGACCCAGCCCCATTCTTGGCACAAACTCGTTTAGCTCATAAACCAAAAGATCTTCACTGTTGCCTCGAAAAGGTCATTTCAACATGACCAACAAAGTAGTCATTTTAATGATTATGATGTGGGGAGGTATGTTGAAATAAATCTGCTTTAATAATGCTACGTTGTCTCAATCAAAAAAGAATCAATTGAGAAGTAATGAAAATAGTGTTTCCCCACTGAGCTTTATATTCTAAAAATATGTTATTGCCTCTGGCTTGTTTCCACTAAAAAGTCATCTCACTAATGAATATTTATTTCCTTGCCACAACCAATAATGCAAGAAAATGGTGCGTAAATGCTATCGTAGGTATTCTTTTCTGTCTTCTATTCTCTGCCATACACCCACTTATTTTTTCTGTAACAGGCAGGTGTTTGTATCAAAGTTCCAAGAGGTGATATCTGAAAATTAAATTATACTATTTATTTCCTTCTTTCTGTGTCTAGCATATCAAAATTCCTACTTCATAAAAATAAGTTAGACTATTACAGAATGTTTTACTGAAAATACTACCAATTTTCAATAAAATCTTCACATTTAATCTGTATGATTTTAAGCACTAAATGAAACTGAAGAGAGAAAGTTAAGGACAAATTTGCAAGAAAGTGAGAATTGATACAAAAGACTACCTTTTTCAGGAATGCAAATCTGACCATTTTATTCTAAAGATAGCAACAAGTTAGTACAGACATTAATTTTGTTTCACAAGCAAATATTTTATTTGTAAAGGTTCTTCTGGTATTTCATAATACGAGAAGGAGATTTTGTTTCAGCACTACAGTAGGAATAATAATGTCTCCCAAATATATCTGCATCCTAATCCCTAGAAAAGGAGCTGGGATTTAGCTCAGTTGGTAGAGCACCACTCTACAGTCCCTCAGGCCCTGAGTTCAATTCCCAGCACCACAAACAGGGGAGAAGGACACGGCAATCCACTCACGTGGCAATCCCAAAACAATCAGCCATTGAAAACCCTATAAAGGTCACTATGAGTCGGACAGGACTTAAGGGCACCTAAAAACAACAATGCCTGCAGCTATAGCCCTGTGGCATCCGATCCCGTCATCCGATCTCGGAAGCTAAGCAGGGTCGGGCCTGGTTAGTACCTGGATGGGAGACCACCTGGGAACACCAGAAGCTGTAGGCTTGGGAGAAGGACCTGGCAACCCCCTCCCAAAAATCAATCTGCCATTGAAAACCCTATGAACAGCAGAGAAGCACTGACAATAGTGTTTCCCCTGTTGTACAGAGGGTTGCTATGAGTCGGATATCGACTTGACGGCACCTAACAACAACAACAACAAAAACAACAACAATCCCTAGAAACTGAATATATAATGAAAAGTAGAAAAGAGGAATTAAGGGTGCAGATGGAAGGGTTGGGGATGTAGCTCAGTGGTAGAGTGCTTGCTTAGCATGCACTAGGCCCTGGGTTCCATCCCCAGATGATAAATAAATAAACAAACAAATAAATTGCAGATAAAATTAAGGTTGCTGATAAAATGACCTCAAAATGGGATTGTCCTGGAATATCTGAGTGGGGCCAGTGTTTTAAGTGCAGGGGTCCTTGAAAAGAAGGAGGCAGAACATCAGAGAGATGGTGTCAGGAGGAAGACATAAGAAGCCATGCCTCCTTTAAATATGGAGGAAGGGGCCACAAGCCAAGGACTGCAGGGGACCTCTAGAAGCTGGAAAAGGTGAGGAAATGGAGTGCCCTCTCACGGTTCCAGAAGACGACATGGTCCTGCTTCTATCTGGATTTTAACCTCAAGAGACTCAAGGCAGATTTCTGATTTTGAGTACAGTAATAAATTTGTGTTGTTTTAAGTCACCAAGTTTCTAGTAATTTTTTTTACAGCAGCGATAGGAAGCTGCACAATGCTTTCTCTCTTATTAAAGTATTCGAAGCATCAGGAACACGTTAAGGATGACAGGACAGAGGTCCTTTGTCTGCCTACACTGCCTCCTGAACACTGTACTTTGAGTTGAGGTTCCAAGCTAGTGAGTTATGCTGAAGCCATTTAAAACTTGGGGATATGTTCTATCCGAGAAACAGAAACAAAGTTCAAACTAGGTATAGTCAAAGCATGAGGGAGAACAGTAAAAACTTTCTAACTTAGATAAATGTAAGACGGTATCTGTATGGCATTGGCATAAGTGGAGGGTGATTTGAAGTAGCAATTTTATTTTATTTTTTCCCATATAAATTACAACATGGTTTGAATCTGTTTTCTAGAGAGCTATTTCTGCTGCTCATAAGGCTTCCACGTATGACTGTATCTCCTTTTTGTAGGAGTATGTCTACTTCTGGCTTTCCTAATCTACCTTTAGCCTCTTTATCTTTCTCTGCGTCATTTCCTTCATTCTGCCAACAACACACTTCCTTATTTACAATAGCCTTCTGTATTAGTCGTTTTGTACCACTAATCTATTAAAAATTTTACTGGAATTATATTTTATTTTTGGAAAAAAATGAAATCTTCATCACAACTGAGTTTCCTGTCTATGAACATAGAATGTTTTCCTATTTATTTAGGTTTTCACAAATGTCTTTCATTAAAGCCACATTCTAGGTTCACAGATCCTTTGGACTCTTTCCAGTTAACAAGGAGTATGATTTTTTCTTACTCAAGTGAGAGCTTCAGTTTGCATCTAGCATTTATCTGCTGCTTTTTTATTTGCTTGCTAATTTGTAACAATTTGTAGTTTATGTATGAAAAATTTAAATATATATATATAATCAATATTTTTAGTGTTTGCATAGTATTTAACTTCATGAATGTGTTATTTTTTATTTGGGAAAACTCTTGATAGACTTTTATGTTTGTTTTATATTCGTTATAGTCAACAGTTCCGCAGGGAACATCTTTATTTACCCATCACTGTGCCCTTGGCAGACTATAGCTGGAGCAGAAATTTCATCGGCAAAAAACTATATGCATTTAAAATTTCTACAAATAATGCTGGCATGCTTTATGAAAGGCAAAAAGAAAAGAAGTATAACAGGGCATAGTACTCAGAGGATGAAAATACGTGATCCCCATACCTTCACAAACCCCTGTAAGCCTTAAGTTCTATCAAACTATTACATCTACTACATAAAAGTAAATAAATAATCCATTGTAACTGCACTTTTTGTTTACTTGAGAATAGTCTTGTCGTGCGTGGTAGCGCAGGCCTGAAACCCCAGTGGCACAGGAGGCAGAGGTAGGAGGATCGCAAGTTCCAGACCAGAAACAGTCTGAGTAACTTAGTGAGATCTTGTCTCAAAAAATAAAAAAATAAAATGGGCTGAGGGTGCAGCTCAGTGGTCCAGCACTTGCAGAGCATCTAAGTGAGGCCCTGGGTTCAACATCCAGAACCACAAAAAAAAAAAAAAAAAAAAAAAAAAAAAATTAATCCTCTGCTAGGTCCTTGGTTTCTTGTGTACGCCCCGCCCATGCTGCAGCCCCGCCCACCCCACAAGTTCTGCACACACCACACGCCCCGTCCCTAACCGTACTTTCCCCGCCCCTCACCTGCTCCCTCCAGGTTCCCTCAAGGCACACCTCCCTCTCTATACCCTGCTTCCACTACCATATGCCCAGTCCACGTCACACGCCCCGCCCCTAAACTTAGATTCTCTGCCCCTCACCTCACGAGGGGTTCGCTCACAGCACATCTCCCGCTCTGCACCAGGCTTCCACTGTGGCACACCTGCACTGCCCTCCATTGCCGCCTCACTGTCCTTGGTCCCCACCGCGTCCACGCTACTTTCCGCACCCATGCAGCAGCGGCCCGCGGCTCTCCCAATCCCGGCACCACGCTCCGCCCCAGAGGGTGGTCCCCGCCCCCGGCACCGCAGAGACCCGCTTATCCCGCGCCAGCCTATTCTAGAGGGCGTGGCGGTTCCCTCTGATCCTTGCGAGTGGTGGGCGTCGAGCTCCGCCTCTAGCCCGCGATGGGTTAAAGGCGGCCTGCCCAGCAGTCCAGCTGTGGTCTCAAGCCATGTGGCGCTGTGGCGGTCTTAGGGCGCTGGGGCCACTGCAGCGGCTGTGCGGCAGGTGAGACCCTGCGGGCTGGGCGCTGCTGGGGAGCAGGGACCTGGAGGGTGGTGTCCGGTCAGAGGTGGGGCGCGGGTGGGAGACCTTGGGGTCTCTTCCCATCCCTGTGTGACAGCTTCCCGCTCTGGGATCTCCCGCCCCGGAAGCCCCGCATTGGACTCCTGCACCCCAACACAAATCTTTTGGGTCTCCGAACCCCGACACTTCTCAACTGATGTTCCTGAGCCTGAAACTCCTCTTGGGGGCTTCCAAACCTAGATTCCTCTGAGCCCAGCCCCAGGACTCCTGCTGGGCGTGCCAGGTGGCTCTTTCAGCTCCTGGGGACAGCTGAGCACAGCTCCCCCAAGAGTTGCTGTCCTCGTGTTAGGCTTGGGGCTATGCATCAGGAAATCTGCTTCTAAAGGGGAACCAGGGTCAAAGAACTGGCCTGACCCACTTTCCCTTCTCTGCCCTCCAGTGATCCCAGAGGGAGTCGGCCTGTTTGTGGGTCATGAGGGCTTTTGGAAGTAAAGATGGTCTTTGATGTGGGTTTTAACTTGTGTAGGAAAAGCAAGTAGCAGTTTATGGTTCTCATTAGTAGATTTGCTCCCCATTTATTTTTGGTTTGAGGCAGAGTTCTTTAGAGACCTGAGGCTTCCACAGGCCATGTGCTTCATAAAATTGTACCCTCCTGAAATTGAACTTCCTTTTAATGACTCTGGAAAAATAAAGATGATAAAATATTTTGCTTTCATGCTAATCCACAAATCTTTCATAATTTATAGTGCAGTTCAGCTTCTGTTACCTAGGAAAGGAAACATGGAGATGTCATTTGTTTGGGGGGCCCTTATGAAATGTTTGAATTTGATAGGAAGAACTTTGAGTGTATAGTAGGTTATCAGAAGTGTGGTGGGGGAAAGTCTTAGCATTATCTCTCGGTGTTTTCATATGTATTGTGCTCTTAGTGATGAATAATTTCTTCAAATCCCTCTCCATCACATAATCTAGAATTTTAAGTCAATAAAGAAATGATTGATTTCAGTTTACTTCCCTAATATTGCCAATGCCTGAATCAGTGTTTCTTTTCTGTACATCTAACTTTAAAAAAACATTTCTGCGATGTAATGTTAATGCAAAAAATGTCATAAAACATATCGTATAGTTTGAGAGCATAATTATTAAAAGGTAAGGATGTCACCATTGCCTGCAGCCATACCACTGTGGTGTCTGATTCCATCAGATCACAGAAGCTAAGAAGGATTGGGCCTGGTTAGTACTTGGATGGGAGAACCCCTGGGAACACCAGGTGCTGTAGGCTTGGGAGAAGGACCTGGCAACCCACTCCTAAAAAACAATCAGCTATTAAAAACCCTGTGAATAGCAGAGAAGCACTAACAATACTGTTTCTCCTGTTGAACGTGGGGTTGCTATGAGTCGGATGCCTACTTGATGGCACCTAACAACCACAACAAGAAGTCAACATTACTTGGCTTAAGATTGCAATAACTGATAACCTCCACTTCCTTTTTAGGTAATCATTTTCCCGACTTAAAATTATTTTCTTGCTTTTTTTCTATACACTTTGTGCATTTCATGCATTTTCTGTATACATTCCTACAATACAGTATTACCTGTTTGAATGCTATCTGTATAGAGTATTCCATGTTAAAAAAAAAAATCCTTGTGGAGTGCCATGGTGCATGCCTTAATCCCAGTAACTCCTGAGGCTGAGACAAGAGGATCATGAGTTTGAGGCCAGAGGCAGCCTGCTTAACTTAGCAAGGTCCTGTCTCCAAGTGAAAAATAAAAGATGCGACTGGAGGCTAAGTTATTGTGGGGAAAAAATATGTCCATGGGTTTTTGTTGCAGTTAAGTTTCAAAGGGAAAGAACTTTACTTGAAATTAGCTCTCTGTCATGTTCTAGATGTTGGATGGTGCAAAATTTAATGTTTCTTTAGTTAATTATCTTTCACACTTGGCAATATTTTCATTCTGTTTTGAATTACGTTGACCAAACCAGTTTT
Source organism: Pedetes capensis (assembly GCA_007922755.1). Lineage (NCBI taxonomy): Eukaryota > Metazoa > Chordata > Mammalia > Rodentia > Pedetidae > Pedetes > Pedetes capensis. The sequence continues at coordinate 643 of VMDO01027911.1, read as the reverse complement.
CTGAAAACCATCTAACTTCGGTGGCTTTTCTTAAACACAGCAGTGCACACCACAATGTGTGGAGGTGGAGCAGTAGCCAAGCTCCTGAGAGAGCTCTACAGTATCGAGTGGGAGAAAAGATCCATGGCTTTACCATAAACCAGGTATGAGTCTGTCTTGCTTTGCTCTTCATAAATGGAGATAAGGTAACGCATGCAGCTTCTGCTGGCACACGAGGTCTTTCAGAGCTGAGGCTTCTCTTCTCATCTCTGTGACCCCAGGCCCTACTTCATGGTAGGTCCTCAACCAAACAGAGTTGGTGAATGTAATGATCCCCAGTCCTTTACTTGTACCCTTGAAGGCTGAGCATCTTTCAGATTGTAGGAAGCAACACTTCCAACAGGGTCTTTGTAATCTTACAGTCCAGTGTTTCTGCATGAAATGGTCCCCTCTGGGTGGGATCAGTAAAAGACCCAGGTCTCTGCGAGTGTTGTCATCAGATTCTTTGTAATTATGTGGAAATGTTGTTTGCTGAGCCATTTGGATCTCAGAATTCTATAGAAGAGCCTTTGGACCAATATTTCCTTGGTTAATATTAAAATGCATCTTGTTGGTTCCTATATTGTGTTTTTGGCTTAAACTTTCACACTGCTTTTTTATGTAA
>VMDO01027910.1:0-24633 GCA_007922755.1 Pedetes capensis | reverse complement strand
TCAATAGTTAAACATGAGATTTCTTTGAGTTGGCCTTTTAAAAAAATTCCATTATGATTATTTTTAGGAATAAATGAAAGGTTTTATAAATCTTCTATTTCCCAATGACATCTGAAGTTTAGTATTTTTGCATTATGACAGTTTTAAGACTAGGACTTTAAGCTAGGATATGATAATATTTCCTATAAAACTAAAGATTTTGTTTCATAAATTTTAAAATAATTATTTTTGATTATGAACATTAGTCCAAATTTAATATTTGACAGAATTCCTATTGGCTTGCTATAATAATGATAGTTTATTAGTCTTTTTCTGGTTGTTTAAAAAATGAAATATGCTTATAAAAGACTTCTAGCAAACTATTGCCTTCTTAATATATAATTATACTTGCACATGAAAATAAATATATAAAGTCAGTAATCATCCTAGTAGCCCTATGGAAATTGGTTATGTTTATTGTCTATGTATCATTTTGCTACCAGTTACACTGAATTGCTTTAAAATCAATAACAATAAAATTATGCCTGATGATGGTGAATATTCTTGGTGTTTTTTGCAAAAAAAAAATGTAGTTGTTGAGACAAATTTTGTTTTTGAAATTTTAAAATGATTTTGTCCCTTTTATATTTCAACCCAAAATGAACATGAAGGTGATCTTCCTGGAAAAGAGAGAGAGAAATTAACTACTGTTTAATTACTTCCTAGCATAATAGGTCTGGATAGTTACTGTACTGTGATGGACTGAAGAGGGGAGGAAGGAAGAGGCAACAAAGGTAGGAAAGAGGAAATGAACGATTGGAAGAAAGAAGATGGAGAAGATTGTTGCTGTTGTTGCTAAGTGCTGTCCGGTTGGTGTCTGACTCGTTAAGACCCTAAGTACCACAGGCGAAACACTATTGTCAGTGCTTCTCTGCTGTTCACAGGGTTTTCAATGGTGGATTGGTTTTGGGAGTGGGTTACTGGGTCCTTCTCCCAAGCCTACAGCACCTGGTGTTCCCCAGTGGTCTCCCATCCAAGTACTAACCAGGCTCAACCCTGCTTAGCTTCCGAGATCTGCCAGGATCTGATGCCACAAGGGCTACGGCTGAAGGCTGACAAAGAAGATGGGTGAGAAAAAATCCTTGCTAGATGCTAAAAGAGAAATACATTTTACAAAGCAGATAATGATGTCCCAATCTGCTTATTTAATGTCCTGGAACACCAGTTAAGGGAAACTAGAAACAGTTTTAAATGCAAAAGTAGATTGCCAGTTCTGGGCAAATGGAGTAGACACATTTGTCCATATCCCCTCTGTTCAGGTACTCCTAAAGCCCACAGATAAGTATATTTAGAAGAGAAATAGAAGATCCTAACAGTAAAAGGCAAGAGAAACGGAGCAGGGAACTGGAACGTAAGAGTATAGCGGTGAGTTTCCCAGGATTTCTTTTTGGTTTTCGTATATTCTGATCTGGATATTGGAAAACGCTCCGGGGCACAGACAAAAAGTCCTCCGAAGAGCCTGCTCTCTCCTCCAGAAGGAAGGGCTCTGGCACTACGGGCAGCTCCTGCTGACCCCGATCCCTGACCCTCCACAGTGGAGGGGCTTCTCCAAAGACGGCTGCGAGAAGATACAGTGGGCAGCACGAACCTGGCCAGGAGAGTCCCTGGGGACACTGGCAGATGGACTTGTTGCCGAGAGCCCCTGGAGAGGCCCTTCCTCAGGAACAACTTTCTCTGACACCAGGAGGCCAGATTTCACTCAGCTCGCCCCGTGTGGCAACCTAGTGAGTACTTTGCCGTCCTGCGGCCGTGACTTTGCCTTGGAGTCTAGGTTTCAGTCTGGGGCTGATTTTTCTTTTCTTTTCTTTCTTTCTTTTTTTTTCTTGTTCGTCTCCTGGATGTTTTATTTAAGTGCAAGGGCATATGAACATAGCCTTCTTCCATTTCTTATGCAAATAGTAGCATATTTTATACACTTGTGCCTTGCTTTCTTCACTTTACAGTATATCCTGAAACTCTTCATAGATCTCAGTACATTAGATATGTGTTGGGGTTTTAGCTCTAGCCTGGCTAAGATTAGAGCCAAATCTTCAACATAACAAACTGGCCGGTGGCGTAAATGAAGGACCTCGGGAGACCTTCTGATGGTAAAAAGGGGTAGGTAAGGTTTATTAGGTGCTCCCCTGATGGAGAGCAAGGAGCAAGCAGCCCCTATAGAGCAGAGCTCTATACCCTCTAAGTGCTGGCTCTAAGCCTGCAGCATGGAATGCTGCAGGCTGAGTGCTGGTACAGCTCAGCCTTAAAGGCACAGCCACAGCCGCTGGTCTTCCATGGAGGTCTGATGGTCTTGACTCTCATGGCTCTCCTTCTTTACCTCCCTCCTTCCCAAGGATGGGAGGAATTGGGAGGCTCTTCATGGCTTGCTTGGATCCTTCAGCTCTTCAGGGCCCCTGGGCTTGATCCCGCTGGCTTGCTAGAAGGTCTTGCTGGAGTAGGGAGCGCGGGTCCAGGTGATGGGGTTTAGGTAGCAGTTGAGGAACGGTCAGAGAGATGAGGTTGAAGGGGGTCCAGGAGCCCTGCTTATATAGGGTCCTGGAGGGGTCACATGTTGTGATTCAGCCAATCAGGACACATACCTGACAGGTACAGTGGGTAAACTGACATACCTGCCAGGTGGGGACAGTTATTACCTGAAAATGCTGAGGGGAGCCAATCAAAATTAGGGTGGTTAGGGCAGGTCAGGCTGGCCAGGGGCCATCTTTACTCACTCGATGGGAGGGGCTGGTTTGAGTGAGCGAGATGAGCCCTGGGGTCAACTAGGGGTCAGCCCCTCAGGCTGTCATGAGGGACCCTAGTTGGGAGATATGATTTTAAAAATCCCCAACAGATATGATAGTTCTTTCTCATTGATTTTTTCAGAGCATAGTACTCCATAGCATGACTGACATAATTTATAAATCACCTTCTTCTGACTGGATACTTTGCTTCTAGTTTCTGCTGTTACAATGTTACAATGATTCTGTACATACGATATTCTGTAGGATACATCTAAGTCAAATCATATCTGTATCTGTAATTTTAGTAGAAATGATCTTCATCCCCTTCAATGAAAGAGAATGGTAAAAAATTTCTGTAGCTTTATCTTGGCACTGATGGTAATGGATGCCCCTTATATGTGCTACTCTATGCTTTTCAAGTTCTCTTTGCCTATTAATAATCTGATATTACTCCAATCTTCTGTTACAGTTAATAATTCTTTTTCCCTCCTCTTTCATTTTTTATCTTGAGACAGGATCCTGCTAAGTAACACAGGCTGCCTCTGGTCTCAAACTCACAATCCTCCTGCCTCAGCCTCCCAAAACGCTGGGATTATAAGTGTATGCCACAGCACCCAACTCAGCGTGAATAATTTTTTATCTGAAAGTTATCTAGCCAAATCACTGTATGGTGTCTCTTTCCCTACAGGACCCTGGCTCATCTATGATACACAATTCAGTATACTATACTATGTTGTTGCCAGTAGAATTGTGTTTTATTAATTAAATCTTAAAAATGTTTCGGTGACGATATAAAGATTTACATTTTCTCTGTTTTTATATCATGCACAAAATATGCTTCATTCTTATTATAAAAAGCTAGGGGTCTTTCTTTGTACTTGGAAATTAATCTCAAAAGGAAGCATTTCTAAATTTACAGATTGTCAATCCACAATCAGTATGTTATTGCTATTTATATAGACTAAGAAAGATTGAGCTATTAGAATGGAAAACTTATTTTTTTCACCAAAATTCTCAGCTTGCAAAAGAAAGAGCTGCTTTGACACCGTTATTATTATTAGACATTGAGTAACACAGAAATTGGGATTTGTAAATATATGCACAGTCATATAGGTACAATTATGTGTTGTTAAAGTAATAGGTATAAAGTTACAATTACATTTTTATTACTGATTATTGTCATATGTAAGAAATTACATTAGTTTGCATCCAGTGTAATGAATTCCTAATTTTAAGTGAGACCACAAAATGAGACTTTCTCCAAAATATCTGTCAATGTATATCACAGGATTTCACAATGAAATGCATTCTGTGATATACATTAGGACATATTTGGCCATGCATATATAATCACAAGTGATTTAGTGATTTAATACAATAAAAATGTATTTCTATCTGGAATAATTACCAACACAAAAAATTATCTCAAGTTTTAACATAAAAGATCCTATAAATATGTGCTTGCTAGAATAATGTGTATGTCTAAATCATTGTTGTTAGGTGCTGTTGAGTTCAGCGTGACTCATAGTGACTCTATGTACAACAGGACAAAACATTATTCTGACACTGTGCTATACACACCATCTTTTTTATGTTTGAGCCCACTATTGCAGGCACTATGTTTCTTCTCACTTTTGGTCATTCCATATGAGCAAAAGGAGGTCCCAGGGACTTTACTCCATTCCTGTCATTAAGGATGACTTTACTTTCAGGAGGCAACTCTTCCCCAGTTATTTCTTGAATGCCTTCCAGCCTGGGAGGCTCATTTTCTGGCATTATATTAGACAGTGGCCAGGGGTTTGGCTCAGTTGTTACAGCACTGCTCTGTGCTCTCTGAGGCCCTGGGTTCGATCCCCAGCACCACAAAAAATGGAAGAAGGACCTTGCATCCCAGTCCCAAAACAATCCTCAAACAATGAGCCATTGAAAACCCTACAAGTACCAGAGGGCACTGACATAGTGCCCGGCATGGCACAGTGTCGGGGAGTGTTTTGTTCTCTTTTACATAGGGTCGCAAAGAGTTGGACCAGACTCCAGGGCACCCAACAACAACAACAACAAAACAACAACATATTTGGCAGTGCTTCTCTGTGACTGATAGGGCTTTCAATGGCTAATTGTTTTGGGAGTGGGCTATTGGGTCCCTCTCCCTAGTCTGCCTTAGTCTGGAAGCTCAGCTGCAACCTGTCCACCATGGTTGGTCCTGCTGGTATCTGACATACAGGTGGCATAGCTTTTAGTATCACAACAATGTGCAAGTCCCCACAACACTACAAACTGACAGACATGTGGGGGATCTAAATCATTAGAGTGATGTAAATATAACAAATATTTATTACCTTTACTCAGAATTCAGACTTGTGTATAAAATATGGAGAAAACATTAACTACTTGAAAAATACTTCAACTTCAATACTCTCCCCCCAGCTAAGTTATAAATGGTTTGGTTTTGAAAGTGGAACATGTTTTGATCACTTTTTAATGAAAACTAATTGATTTTTAATGTTTCTGTCAAAAAACATGCTGTGAAATGCCTATGAAGTGACTGGTATTTACATTGGAAAACATATTGCTATAATTAATTTAGTAACTGTGCTTGATTTATCATCACTAACTGAAGCAGAAAGTTTATTTGGAAGGCTTCAACATCTTCTAAGGTAGTATGAGCAATTCTTGTTCCCCCTGTAACCAAATTAAGAGTTATCCTTATATTAGTTGCAATTTGATTTGAGATCAGAGAAACTATAATAAGTTACTTCTGAGTCACTGACACAAATTCAAAAACCTAGGTTGGCCAGAAAGAACACACCATATTGACAAATAGGTAGAATGATTTCAACAGAAAAAAATTCCCATTTTAAATACATTTTACATTCCAAAGTGACCAAAAAAACCATGTTCTTTCTGGCCATTTTTTCCCTTGTGTTTTGTTTGTTTGTTTTGTTTTTGCTAAAATATTGACATCTATGTACTGCAAATAATAAACTATTAAAATTTAGAAATCTTCATAAGGTATGGTTTAATATTTTGAAATAGTCCCTGTAAATCGGAAAAGCTTTTCTCATGCCACCATTATTGAAAAATATTGAAAAAAATTTGCCCTGCCTCATAATTATTTGAACATTCAGAGCAATTTTTCAATATTAAAGAACGAAGCCTCTCTGACATCTTTCAATATTCTTTAATACCTTCCATTTGTTTACCTTGTTATATAAAATAGCCACCAAAGCAATTACCGAATTCACATAACCTTGAAATAACTTAGAGAAGTAATTTAGCATCTTTTTTGTCTCATAGATAGAAGCCAATTTTCATCTGAATCCAAAATCAATTGTTTCTTTGTAATTTATCCAATATCATCTTAGACTAAACTGCAGGACACAGGTGATGATGAAGGGTAAGTAATTTGTTTTGTGTCTACAATATTGACCTCTTCTCTAGACATCCTGCCACGCGTGGTGCGCTGCACCCTTTCACAGAGGCAGCTGCTTAACCCTCAGGTAATCAGGAGCCACCATGTTGGCTATGTGGAAACACCACGTGGAACACTGACTCTCCAATCTCATGATTTGAGAAGGATGGTGCGCTGAGAGTCAAAAAAGGCGAAGCTGTGTGGGGGAACATATCTTAAGAACCCAATCAGAGGAATTGCTGAAAATCCCAGCAGGCTTTGCTAAAGGAAGGAAGTGTTGAGACTGCTCCTATAGCCAAGACTTACTCCAATAGGCTTTGAAGATCCTGAAATTGTGGGGGAAGGTAGGGAGTTAGGAAAACTGGAGAGAGAGGCACATTTCAAGGTGCCTCTCTAAGGCGTCTATAATTTATTTCAAGCACTGGTCTTCCATTGCTAGATAAAATAAAAACCAGCCCTAGCCTTTCTGGGGGTGGTAAAATCCACAAAATGCTTATAACTGACTGATAGGACAAAATCTAAGTTGATCCAAAACTGAAAGGTAAATTATTGGTTACTCTTGCAAATTGTACAGTAGTCTGTGATTTTATGGAGTTGATGTTTTTTAGGGGTAAATGCCTTCTGTAAGAGTAGGTTCCTTTTGACACATCAAATCTTAAATAATTTTAATTGAAGTTCTTAACATAAATTTGATTTAAGTAGAAAAACAATTTAGTCAAGGGGTAAGTCCAAAATCTCAGCCACTAAGAGAAATTTTAGACTGTAGTTTTCTGCACAAAGCTTCTTCATTTGACAAATAACAAGGAGGAGAGTTTTATATGCTGTGATGTAAAAAGTAACAGGCAAATTGAACGATGCCATAGAACTCCATGCTTGAAAGAGTTATATGAAATGACACAAGTGGTTCAAAACAGGTATTTTAGATATAAGGCAGCCTTCTTCAATAGAACATGAACTACCTTAGGAGAATATTGGACTTAAGACTTTATAGATTTGCCTGGAATCCTTAATACTGCAAAACAGTGAATCATAGAATTATCAACTAGCCTCACATCCTTATGCTTGGAACTGCAGGCTCTTGATGTTGTCATTCTCTTGGCTTATTTTGGTGTCTTGGCTTCTAGGTTACAAACTGTAAGGTCCAATTGCTCTCGTTCCCTTAGTATTTGTCTCTGTACACTGTTCAAATGTGTGATCTCCAAGCTTTTTATATGTAGCTACGTAGCTATTATTCCATAATATCTGGATCTGGGTTGATCACATTCCCAGGCGATACAGGTTCATCTTCTCTGCTAACCTAAAAATAACCACAGAAGAAACTCTGAACGAACCTCAGTATACTTTTCTGTTCCTCTGCTAAGAAATCCTGGCTCTTGTTTCTGAGCTAAATCAATCTTAGCACATAGTATTCTAGTTGAATCAGATTACTGCAACAGGTTTTTGATGTGGTACCTGTCTGCCGGCGTGTATCTGATCTCATCAGATCTCAGAAGCTAAGCAGGGTTGGACCTGGTTATTCCTTGGGTGGGAGACTGCCTGGGAACACCAGGTGCTGTAGGCTTGGGAGAAGGACCTGGCAACCCACTTCCAAGAATCAATCCACCATTGAAAACCCTATGAATAGCAGAGAAGCACTGACAATAGTGCAGGGTATGGTAGTGTCTGGGAGTGTTTTACTTGTTGTACATAGGATCACTGAGTCGGACCCGACTCAAGGGCACCTAACAACACCAACCTCTCTGCAGGAGTGTCCCACATTTCCTTAACAAGTAACAGACCGGTACTGTAACTTGAACAGCCTGTGGAAATTAGCCGGACACTGTCTTAAAATTTAAAAAGGGCCAATGGAACACTGGTCAGTGATATAGCACTTGGCTAACATGTGCGGGGCCCTGGGTTCAATCCCCAGAACTGCAAATTAGCTCTTTGGGATGAAATACAGCCGAAACATCTTTTTAAATCTTCAATGTAGCTTTCAGTTAATACCTAGATTGCAGTATGCAAGTGTCTTGTGCTTCACACATCGAGTCAGTGCTGTGGCCATCTAGCACAGCTGAGCTAACTCTCATCTCTGTAAGGTCTCCTACAATTGTTGAGTTGGAAGGTGTCTGTTCTACCAAGCCTACAGTTCCCAAAACTGCCATCCTTAGTGCGAGGTAACAAGGTTATTTAGCATTTTTTCTTTCAACAGCATCACAAACAACCTCACAGCTGTCTTTTCATTCCTAGTCTCTGAGAGGAAAGGTCTGTTAACTAGTGTAGACTTCAGACTTCAAAAGCTTGTTTGTTTTAAGAAAGGTTTTTAATGCTATAGTACTGTGCATGGATTTGACTCAACAGTTAGTGTCTCTGGACTCGACTCACTGGGTTTCAGTGTCCTTAAGGCTTTTGTGTTGTGATCAAAGCAAATGAAAAACACTGCATAAAAAATACCAAGTTTCATCTACTCTTAAGACTCCGGAATATATCCCTCTTGATCAAGAGCGCCTTATGCTAATGAGCCCTGCTGAACTGTGTACAGAAGACATTGTTCAAGGATTGCAGTTGAAAATAAGTGCTTGTGTTTAACAGAACGAATATGTTGAAGCGACGTATTATGAAGAGGAGTGCAGCGCTGTAACTGTGCAGAAAACAGACTTCAGCACAATCAAAATGCCAAGGATTCTTCCATGGCCTGGTATGGAGGGAGGCTGGATGTTAATAAATACGTTTTCCACTTCAACCACCAGGTGAAGAAAATAATCGAAGAAAAAGTGACAATACCGCAAGATAAGAGCAACAAATTCCCACCATAACTGATAAGGAGGGGAGGTAAACTTGGCTCGGAGGCTGTCCTTCAAGGTGAGTTGACCCTGCTGTTTTGGGCCCTGTGGCAAATCCGTCCACTCTGGTAAAGGAAGGCAGCTAATCTTATGATCGAAGGAAAGCAGAAAAGAGAGAGCAGCCGGGGTGCAAAGACCCCTTCAAGAGCACATCCGAAAGGACTGAACTTCCCAGGAGGCCCCATCTCTTTCTTTTTCTGCGGTACTGGGGGTTGAACCCAGGGCCTCACGCCTGCATGCTCTGGACCACTGAGCTGCACCCTCAGCCCATTTTTTTACTTTTTGAGACAGGGTCTTGCCAAGTTACACAGACTGCCTCTGGTTTCGAACTTGCGATCCTCCTGTCTCTGCCTCCTGAACCATTGGAATTATAGGCACTGTGCCCTGCTGAGGCCCCATCTCTTTCTTAAAAGTTCCGCCCCTCCCAATAGTGTCCAAAGCTGGAGATCCTGCCTTGGGTGCAAGCCTCTGGGGGCATTTACGCATCACAGAGCAAAAAGAAAATCCACCCAGCACCAGGGTTTCAGACAAACCAGTTTGAATAAAGATTACAAACAAGGAGATGGTTTATAAGGTATAAAAGTATGTAACTCATTTCCTAAAATGCCTATTTATTGTCAAAGCTTGGCATTCATACCACCAGTTCCCTTAGTTGTTGTTATTAGTTGTAATCAAGCCGAGCCTGACTCATAGCAACCCTGTGTACAGCAGCACAGAACTCTCCCCAACACTGTGCCATGCAGGGCACTATTGTCAGTGCTTCTCTGCTATTCACAGGGTTTGCAATGGCAGATTGATCTTTTGGAGCGGGTTGCCAGGTCCGTCTCCCAAGCCTGCAGCACCTGTTGTTCCCAGGCAGTCTCCCATCCAAGAACTAACCAGGCCCGACCCTGCTTAGCTTCTGAGATCTGATGCCACAGTGCTATCGCTGCAGGCTTCCTTGATTTAGGCCTTTGATTTCTTTCAACACTGCTCTGTAGTTTTTAGTGGGCAAATTTTGCACTCCTTTTGTATAGCTTATCCTTTCTTTAGTATTTACTTCCACCTATTTTTGTGACAGAATTTTACTGGAACAGTCATTCCTTTCTGCTTGTCTGCTGTGTATGGCAGATTTCCCTCCAATAGTACAGTAGATATGGTGGAAAAGCTTGTCCCCTTTTGTCTGCAAGAAGTCTCTTGAATATATGCTCTACCAAGAATTATAATGGAAATTGCTTTCCATAAGCACTCCAGAAGTTTTAAGATGTTTTTCTCTAATACTTCAATAGCATGATCCTCACAGTGCATAGGGTATCTCATCTCTTATCTTTGGACCACTTTATCTGTCATCTCTGCGTTTTCTGGTATAATTTATTCTCTACTTCAAACGTCCTCAAATTGATAATCTCTACATGAAGGAATGAGAGCATCCAGGACTGTCAGATATTATTCTTAGATTCCAGACAAGCTGCAGTATTGCAATCCTGAAGAGTTTTGAGCCTCATAAACAGTGTAGCCATTTAGTAACCATGCCCTTTTAACACCGGGCAGCAGAGTGCAGTTTGATGGATGTCAAATCATCCGGGAGCAACATTGTTAAGAATTCCTCTCAGTTTTATTTTGGCCCAGATACTTAATTGTTTGCTGTCTTTATAAGTATGGTAAACTTTTCAACACACGAATATCCAGATGGTAAAAGAGGAAGATAGACAGTACCAAATTAAGGAAAATATTTTTTTTCAGCTAATTATTGACCTTGTTGTTTTCCCAGTGCTTCCTCTGTGACTGCTGCGTTAGTTGACACTGTGGGAGAAGGAGATGTTTCTTCTGTTAAATAACAAAAACAAGTAGCAGCAGATACAAATAAAATTATATTGTTTTTTATTTTTGAAATATCATTTTGCCATTAAAGATGAATTGACTTTAGGATTATTTGATTTCATTTGCAGACTAGTCAATCAACAAGAGATGAGAGTGACAAAAAGCACCCAAAATGAAGAGCTGAACAGATACTGAAATACAAAATAAATTAGAGGCATGCACTCACTAATAAGAATTTTAAAGTTTGAAAGCACAACGTGAAAAGAAACACAGGTACAAACAATATATTTGGTTTGTGTTGGATGTTGCTTTGTGGTAGCACCATCTTGTGGTCAAATTTAAAATAGTTCCCCATCCTAATATAAGCAAGGCTTGTTGTTAGGCACCCTGGAGTTGGGTCTGACTCCCAGGGACCCAATGTACAACAGATGAAACACTTCCCCAAATTGTGCCATGCCTAGCACTATGTCAGTGCTTCTCTGCTATTCGTAGGGTTTTCAATGGCTGATTGTTTTCAGAATGGGCCATCAGGTCTTTCTCTGTCTCTCTCTCTCTCTTTTTTTTTTTTTTTTTTTTTTGTGTGTGTGGTGCTGGGTATCCATCCCAGGGTCTCAGAGCATGTACAGCAAGTACTCTTACCAAATGAGCTAAATGCCAGTTTGCCCAGAAAATAGAAGATACAAAAGTTTGAGGACTGATTATTTCACTGGAATTCTATTTGAGTAGGTGATAGTAACTCCAAATGACACAGTATTACTTTCCTTTCTTCATTTTCTGCACATAAATTTCTCCTAGGGAAACTACTTGGGCAGGACACTGTTATTTGGTACACAGCCATCATAATTTAGTGTTAATTGTCTACCATTGATTGCCATTGCTTAAAATTTGTTATTTTTCCTTCTCTGTAACTTTTTTGCTTATAGTTTAAGATTCATATCACTAGGACCAAATAGTCATTGCTTTATAAAGAAAGAAGATGCTAGAACGATTTCTTCAGCTTCTCTCTTACAATAGTTAAAGTAAAGCACACATATATTATTAAAAGAATATTCTTTTTCAACATGTTAAGTTTTTATTGCAATATGCTTGAATCCACACCTCATTAATTTGTTTTAACTTTTTAAAAATTTCCTGCGTGTTTTTAAAGTTATATTGGAGATAAACCTCCAGGTGTCTGTCAGCGGTGGGGGCTTGTGCGTTGCTGTGATACTGGAAGCTATGCTGTGGGTATTTCAGATACCAGCGCCGCCACCCACGGTGGACAAGTTTCAGCTGAGTTTCCAAACTAAGACAGACTAAGTAGAAGGACCCAGCAGTCCACTCCTGAAACAATTAGCCATAGAAAATTCCATGAATAGCAGAGAAGTACTATCAAATATAGTGCCAGAAAATGAGGCCCCCAGGCTGGAAGACATTCAAGAAACAACTGAGGAAGGGTTGCCCCCTCAAAACAGAGTGGATCTTAATGAGGGGAATGGAGTACTGCCTCTGGTACCTCCCCTTTGCTGAAGTAGCACAACTCAGAATGACAAGAAACCTAGTAGCTGCAACTGTGGGCTCAAACATAATAAGATTGTGTGCATAGCTTATATCAGGGAGCATTTCATTGTGTTGTACATAAGATTATTATGAGTCAGACCCAACTAGACAGCACCTAACAACAACATTAGAGAGAAAAGAAAGTGTCTTGGGTGCTGGTGAGTAATTTAAACACTCTGTTAGAAATTGTAATTTGATTTCAATCTATAATTGATTTCAGCATAAACTACTAATTTAAACAATAAAGTTTGAAAGAGAGATGCATCCTTATACATGAATTTTTCAGATACAGTTTTGGGAATTTTTCCTTAGTATATTTTTACTACATAATTAACCAAATTCAAAAGATGCATTGCATTGGGAAAAGCTTTTGCAAAAGACCTCTTTAGAGTGTTGAAAAGTAAAGATATCAAGTTGAAGAGGAAGGTGCGCCTGACTTGTGTTGTGATATTTTCACTTGTATTATGTGCTTATGAGAGCTGGACAGTGAATAAGGGAGGCAGGAGAAGAATTGGTGATTTTGAATTATGGTGCTGGAGATGAATATTGAATGTACCATGTACTTCCAAAGGAACCAACAGATCCATTCTAGAAGAAGTGCAACCAGAGTGCTCCGTGGAAGTAAGGATGGCTAGACTGCGTCTTACGTATTTTAGACACGTTGTCAAGAGGGACCAATCCCTGGAGAAGGACATCATGTTTGGGAGAGTGGTGAGTCAGTGAAAAAAAAGGAAAACCCTTAACTAGATAGATTGACACAGTGACTACATCAATACACTTAAACATAAAAAAGATCATTTGCATGGCACAGTTTTGGATAGTGTTTCATTGTGTTGCACATATGGTTTCTGTGAGTCAGACCCAGGTTGATGGCACCTAACAACAACAACAACATTATGGCAGGCCTTGATATGAATCTATCATGACAAATATATTCAAGCCAAAAGTATAGTTTTATGATTCAGTATTCACAGAGAATGGGAGAAGGGCCTGGCAACCCACTCCCAAGGCAATCCCAAAAACAGCCATTGAAAACCCTATGAGGGTCGCTATGAGTCGGATACTGACTCGACGACACCTAACAACAACAACAATTCACAGAGAATCACAGTAAGCCATGTTACAGTGGGAAAGGGTGCAATAGCAAAGTGTCCCAGATGAAACAGAATGAGGATTATTGATCTACCAAGAGAAGAAGATAAAAAATGGTAGCTTCTAAATTTTCTTTTCCTCAGGACCCCCTTGCACAAGGGAAGATATTGAAGTATGCCAAACTATTTGTGTTTTTGTATTATCTCAATTACTGTGTTAGAAATTAGAACTAAGATGTATAAAAATATTATTAAGGAATTTATTTAAAATTAGCAATAACACACTCATTGTATTTTAGCATAAATGTCAAACTATTTATGGCAAATAACTATTTGTTAAAAATACAGTGAGGAGAGTGGTATTCTTTTATAGCTGTAAATCTCTTGAAGACTGGTGTAATAGAAGATAGCCAGAGTTCCATATTTGCTTCTTTCTTTACTTCATTTTAATACAAGCATCAAGTAGTTTCTGGAAAATTCTGTTGTTTGCAAAAGAATGAGAGAAAAAGGCAAACAGTATTATTTTGAAAATATTTTTGATGTCATAGACTGTCTGCAAAGACCTTCAGGGATTCCCTAGATCATGCTTTGAGAACCACAGTGCTAAAGGAATAAGATGGTTGGGATGGACACATGTAGCAGCTGCATAAAATGTTACCAGAAATAAATACAGTGTTTCACAATATTTTGGCTAGGGATCACCTTGTTCATGGTACTATAATTGTTGAAAATGTGCCATCTGTGTTATTTAATGCGTTCATATACTTTTTTCTTATTTCCTGATAAAGGAAACACCCTTAGTCTTGATTTTTCCTAACAGAAGTTGTTAATATCCAACTTTTACACAGGAGGATAATGAAGTTTAGGAAGGAAATTAACTTAATTTGCCATGCTTGATTAAGAAATAGCTGAGATTATTACCGAAGGCTATGTTCCTTCCAGAACATTCATGCTCTCCTTTAGGCAGTAATTATTCCTTTTGGTCATATTTAGGAATTACATAAACATGGAGATTGGGTGTGAATATAGTATAAATTTAAAAAGGAAAGGATTTAACAAAGTTTTTTTTGGTGTGTGAGGAGATTGAAAATAAATAGAAGCTATAGGTCAAATGTAAGGAAAACATATTTTTGTTTAGTGAACATAATAATTATAATAAAGTTATGGCATCTTCCAAAGAAAATTAAAGGTTAGAGAGAGAACTTTGTGGAATGGATGATTTGGTTAAGCAGTGAAAGGATGACAGACAATGAGATTTATTCTATGGAATAAATCAGACTTGTTTTACAGGGGTTGAAGAAAAGGCAAAACTCAGTAGTCCACAGGACACATGGAGTTGAGAAGATATGAGAGTCACGGAGACATTTTGGGAGTCATGATTGGAGTCAGAGAAAAGGACTTTTAGAGTCAGCTCTTTGGCCGATTATCTACGCCATTTATGTGAATTCTATTCCAGCAAATCTATAGATGCACAGAAATAGTTTGTGTAAGAATTTTTCACATGGAATATAAAATTTCAAGTGTGTGGCTTACATCATTTCATTATTCTTGCTGCCAAATTCACTTTATTTCTGCGTAAAATTGTGACACCTTGTGTTATTGGGTTGGCCTTTCCTTTGTAAATAACTCCAGCACTTTCCCCTGATAGGCAATTCAGATTATTACTTATGAGGGCCATCAGGCTGCAGATGCAGTTAGCTTGCATCAAAAATAAAATACTCATCGCCTCACAATTCATGATATGTCCAGAAAGCTTAAATATTTCAGTGTGTGTAATATATTTTGTCACTGTAAGTCACTTTCACAACTGACTGTTCAGAAAGTTATGAGATGGTTTGCCAGTATTTTCTCAAACGTGAGCATGCCTGGATGCCATTTGCAAAGAGTTTCTGAGACTAAATCACAGGAAGGATTGCTATAATGTGTATAAGAATGGGAGTGCATCTATTGCTATCCACAACTAAGATGAAAGATGTCCATAATGTTGGGGCTTTTGGTATCGTTTTATAATCACGCATGGCATGAAGATGTTACACTTATCTATCATCACTGTGAAATTCATTTAATTCTCAATGTTGAAGATCAAATGATGGGATGATGAAAGGCAAAAGAAAGTTATCTTAGTGTGTACGTGGGAACGAAGTAGAAATTCCACCTCATATCAATAATATCTGCTAGGGATACGATTCTAGTGCAGGTAGAGGTGAAATGTGTGTTTTTACAGTCCAAAGGGATAATTAGTTTAATTACTGCTAGGATTCCTTTTCTACTGGCGCTGTAACAAATTAGCATATGTTTGTTGCTATTGTTGGCAGGTGCCCTTTGGTCTCTGACTGGCTCCTTGCAACCTTGTGTACTACAGGTAAAACACTATGTCAGTGCTTCTTTGATATTCATAGGGTTTTCAAAGGCTGACTGTTTCCAGAGCGGGCTGCCATGTCCTTCTCCCATTGTTGCAGTGCTGAGGATCAAACCCAGGGCCCCAGAGGGTGCAGAGCAGCGCTCCACCAACTGAGCTGAACCTCAGCCCCCTAGTAGCTGCCTAAATCTCTTGGCTCACGCCCAGTGCCTCCACGGTCTGTCACCTCTGCTTCCATCCTGACATTTCCTCCTGTCTCCCTCTTAGGAGGACCCTTGTGATTACATTGAATTCACTCACATAACCCTGGATAATGTCATCATCTCAGATCCTTAGTCTAATCAAATGTGTAAAGTCCCATTTGCCGCATGAACTAGCATAATCCCTAGTTCTGGATATTAGGATATGAATGTCCTTGGGGGCCATTATTCTTCCTCCTACACCTAGACATGCACTTACTGATTCTTTCACAGATATTTTCCTGTGCCCACGGGTTTGTTCCTGCACAGATTCTGATGTAATTTTCCTGGGATGGGATCCGAGCACTGGCAGTTTGAAAATCTCTCCAGGTGAGTCCCATGTGCGTGTAGAGTTGAGATTCACTGGGATAGAACGTAAGGTGAGAGACACAGAGCTGGAAAGCAGACCCAGGCTGGGCTGCAAAACCCTTTTATTGTTAGGTGCTGTCGAGTCAGTATCCGACTCATAGCAACCCTCTGTACAATAGGGGAAACACTATTGTCAGTGCTTTTCTGCTGTTCATAGGGTTTTCAATGGCAGATTGATTTTTGGGAGGGGGTTGCCAGGTCCTTCTCCCAAGCCTATAGCTTCTGGTGTTCCCAGGCCGTCTCCCATCCAGGTACTAACCAGGCCCAACCCTGCTTAGCTTCCAAGATCTGACAGGATCGGATGCCACAGGGCTATGGCTGCAGGCTGCAAAACCCTTTTAGGCTGTGTCAAAGAAGCTAGATTATAGCCTAGAAAGAAAGGAAGGCAGAAGGAGGCTTTAGATCAGGTCATGCTGTGACTGAGTCGGTGTTCTGAAAACAAATATAACTTTAGAGAATGATAGGAGTTGGAACACTGTAGTAATGACTTAGGTGTAAGTGACTGGGTGAGCCAGAGTTCTCCCTACACCTAGATAGTTTCTCAGGAAGATAAAGAAGAGAGAGATACAGGAGAGTTAATGTGGAGGAATTGCCGAATGGGCGGACCATTGAGGGAGAAGTTTCAAGACTCCCACTATATTTTAATATGAGGTTTCATGACATGTTTTATATTCAAGTTTCTAAATGTTCAAATAGATCTGGAAATGAGTACAAGCTAAGGCAAACAGTGAGTGTTTAGAAGCCTTAAAGGACTCAGGAATTTCTTTGTGTTGAACACACGTCTGCCCCTTAGTTCCTTGCAAAGTCACACACAATCACATCTTGAAAAGCTCGATTGAATCTGAAGGTGGCCTGCCAACAAGACCTGGGGTTTTCAAAAAGAAGGGACACTGAGCCTGGTGCAGTGGCTCACACCTGTAATTCCAGCAAGTCAGGAGGCTGAGGCAGTCTGCACCACTTACCAAGACCCTGTCTTGAAATAAAACACAAAAAGGGGCTGGGGATGTGGCTCCGTGGTAGGGTACTTGCCTAGCATGCATGAGGCCACGGGTTCAATCCCAAGTACTGAAAAAAAAAAAATTAAAAGAAAAAATGGGGAAAAAATAAGGAAAGGGGAAGAGTAGATGTGAGGTGTCAGGATGTTCTCAACACAGCCCAGGGGTCAACTGGAGATGAAGAGGAGAAACCCACAAAGAGGTAGCTTTTTATTTCAACAGCTAATAAGGCTCCTTCCGTAATTCCTTTAAGAGGCCCAGCATTCTCATTCCAGAGCCTTTATCTTTCCTCTTCTGTGGAAGCCATTTTCCATCCAGAGTTTAGTGTGGTTTACTCCCTTCCTATTTCAGATTTCTGCTCAACTATCACCCTACCAGAGGAACACTATATATCTAACTCTCCCCCCCACTCACCGGTCATTCGTCTGCTTTCTCTTCTTATTTTTCTTCACCACACTACCACTACCGGTAATAAGTGAATTCTTCCTAGAACTTGTAGGCACAGGATGAATTTTTCATGGAAGGACTGAAGCAAAGAGAGCAGAAAAGCACCTTAACAGGAAAGTTGCTCTCATGAAAAATGACTATGTCTGCTTTGAAGTCCAAACGTCCGTGGTGAAGTGTGGACGTCACCAACCTATCTCTAGACAGAGTAAAAGTAGAAAATAAAATGCAAGAACAAGGTAGAATTTATATTGGTTCTGTGATAAAGGGATAAAAAATTTTAAAAAGGGCGAATTAAATTTTCTGAGCTCCCACTTCCTTAACCTATGAACACTTCTTGTTGCATTACCAGTGCATTTTCATTTTTATTCAGAGAATATTTCATTGGTGAGAGGTACTTTCATTCAGCTCACTGTGAGAGACAGGTTTAGGTAAGGGATGGAAAATGCAAAATTCCTTGAAACCAGGAGTCATATCTATAGTAAGCCAGTGAAGGAGGATGATGTGAGATCGATATAGAATTGTTTATTTCATTTATTAAAATATTTTCTGACAACCACAGACTCTGTTCATGGGGAAGTAAACAAAACAGGATCATGTCCCTGAGAAGGTGTAGAAAATGCCTAGTGGTAGGCCACTCTTTGGGGACTGGGGTTTATCTCAGTTGGTAGAGCGCTGCTCTGTACTGTCTGAGGCCCTGGGTTTAATCCCCAGCACTGCAAAAATGGGAGAAGGACCTGGCAGCCCACTCCCAAAACAATCCCGAAACATTTAACCATTGGTACGGATTAGGAGATCTGACCCTCGGGTCCTATTACTTTCCAAATTAAAAGTTTTAAAAACCATACAAAAATAAAAACAAAAAACCAAGTAAATAAAAAACAATATGCAGGAACTTTTGAAAGTGAAGCTATATGTAATTTATTTCTAGAAACAGTAAAATTCCAAATACATCCTTTAATTCAGATGAGGGGAGATATAAATTGTTGAATATCCTCAATAAGGAAAAATGAGCATTGTTAACTACTTTTAAGTATTTCTCCCAATATGCCCTTCATTTCTCTGATAGTTTGGCCACCATAATCAGTTCAAAGGCTTGTTTTTTGTTTTGTTTTTTCAAGTCTGAGTCACAGTTCAGGATCAAAGCAGGACTTGAGGGAAACATGATGAGAAAGAGTAACAATGTAGTCCTAGAAATGGTGATACTAGACAAAATAAATCCATGAGGGATCCTTTTTCAAACAACTTTGTTACAATAAATAATGATAGATTATCTTTAAACAATACAGTAAACCTTATTGAACTCAAAAGTGAATCTTCTGACATATGAAAACACAGGTATATGTCTCTGAGGTTAGATCACTTGCTACAACATGAGTTTTTCCAACAGATGAAAACCAGAATTGACATTTTCAATTACTGTTCATTTTTGCACATTCCTACTTTATAGTTTGGGAGACGGACCTGGCAACCCACTGGTAAAAATCAGTCCACCATTGAAAACCCTATGAACATCGGAGAAGCACTGACAATAGTGTTTCGCCTGTTGTACATAGGGTTTCTATGAATCGGATACCGACTTGAAGGCACCCAACAACAACTTTATAGCAGACATCCAAATATTTTGGTTTTAAGCAAATACAAAATTTACTATTTTGTGCAGAGCTGCTAAATGTTAGAGAAATGATGGTAACATGTTTATGTAGTGACCCTGGAGCAAACTGTAATTAATCAAATTTACCTTCAATTATTTTGCATAATCTGATCTACAGTAGAGACAAAACATTTCATTTCCCCATTCAAAATTAAATTCAAGAAATAATATGAACATTCAGAGATTATGAACCAATTTTAATATTTGCCATCTGCCGTGGCCATTAGTCCAGAGTGGAGAAAGAAGTCAGTGAATCTTTCATAAGTGTTCTTAGTTGTGTGCCTGACTCAAATCATAATGTTAAGACTTAGAAAAAACACAAATGAAAGAATCAGTTATATTTCGAATGCACACATACTGGCTAATTTCTAGAACATGTGTTCAGAGAATTGAATGGAAAGGGTATCCTTAATACTTTCAAGCATATATGACATTTGCTAATATTTATTTATTTAGTGATACTAGAGGTTGAACCTATGGCCTCACACATGCTTTGCAAGTGCTCTACCACTGAGCTCTGCCCCCAACCCCTTTTTAATTTTTTTTATCTTGAAACAGGCTCTTGCTAAGTAACATAGGCTGCCACTTGCAATGCTCCTGCCTCTGCCTCCTGAGTTGCTGAGACTATAGGAGTGAGCCAGTGCCCCAGGCTCATTTTGCTAATGCTTGTAGCATAAAGGTCCAACTAAATCAAGACTTTCCATAATTCATGTTGTTGTTGTTAGGTGCCGTCGAGTCGGTATCCGACTCATAGCAACCCTTATAGGGTTTTCAATGGCTGTTTTGGGATTGTCTTGGGAGTGGATTGCCAGGTCCTTCTCCCATTTTTGTGGTGCTGGGAATTGAACTCCTCAGAGACTGCAGTGCAGCGCTCTACCAGCTGAGCTAAATCCCAGCCCTTCCATAATTCATATAAGTATCAAAATAAGATTTGCATTGTTAATATTATTCTTACTTTTTTTTTTTTTAGGAAAACTATGGAGTTGGGGGCTGGGATTTAGCTCAGTTGGTAGAGTGCTGTGCTGCAGTCTCTGAGGCCCCAAGTTCAATTCCCAGCACCGCAAAAATGGGAGAAGGACCTGGCAATCCACTCCCAAGGCAATCCCGAAACAGTCAGCCATTGAAAACCCTATGAGGGTCGCTATGAGTCAGATACCGACTCGATGGCACTTAACAACAACAACAACAACAATGGAGTTGGAGGATAAAAGTCTAACCTCTTTCTCGACCATCGTCGTATTCTATTGAACTTGTCTTGGTGGTTAAGGTAAACTTGGCTACATGGCATCCTGGTACACACCTGTGTTTTCCATACTCAGGAGGCTGAAGCAAAAGGGTACATAAATGGGAGGCCAGCCTGAGCCACTCAGTGAGACTATCTCAAAAGAAAAAACAAAGAAAGGAATATAGACTCTGAATCACAGCTACTTCTTCTTTTACTCCCTATATTTCCTTCCACAGACTACCTTCCTGTCATTCTCTTGTATCCACAGCCTCTGGTACATCTCCTGGGGCATGGTAAGAATCCAATACATATTTGTTGAGTGTTCAGTGAAGTAATATCTACTCATTTGCCATCAATATTCCAAAGGCAAACAAATCTCTCACGTTGGGCTGGATTATGTTTCTATGTCTGAGGGCTTCAATTCATTGCTCTTGACCTAATTGAGATCTGCCTTTAGAGACGCAGATCAAAGTACATATATCTCATTTTCTTGCCTCTCTTAGTGAGCAGTGATCATCGTGTTGCAGAGGACATGACTTCTGCTACCTATTATTTTTTCCCAAGTACCTATACTGTTCCTAAGAAGAGATTTATTCATGTGTGCAGCATCCTAGCTGGACTTTTGTGCTCATGGACACCATATCCTTTGTCTGAATTGATTCCTTCTTTCAGATATTGGACCCAGAGTCTTTGTTATACAAAATGCCCAATCGTATCACGGCATCTTCTGAAGAATTTGCATGCTTTCCCTTCAGTTCTGACCATCTGTGACACGCAGGACACTGTCATTACAGGTATCAAGACAGAGTTTCTGTTTACAGACATAAAGATAAAGTATGCCTTGACTTTTGCTTAGTTTGTTTTTTGCTGCCAGGAATAGAAACGCCAAAGAAATGGTGTGTACTTACTGCCTGCCTGGAGTCTCCTCGTGATCATACTGAGGTGATGAACACTGGCAGGACGATTCACAGTCATGATTTTCTGTTCATTTCAGTGCATCCCATCAGGAGGTGCAAGATGTCAGAAATCCTCGTCTCTTAATTGTGGTAAGTCTGCGTGCCTCTGCCCCCTAGAAAACTGGATAGCAATTAAATTCTATGTGTATAAATCAGAAGTTTCAATATCAGCATAATCTTACTTGGCTTTGGAACTGAATTTCTAATTTTCATTTGGTTTCCTAAAGATCAGTTTGAAAATGCATAGCATTTGTTGCATATACGCTGATTAAACCCACCACATATAAATACTAATAGATTATATGGCAAATATATATGTGGGGGTACATACAGGTCAATATATATGATACATGTTTGGAGTATATGTATTTCATAGGAGTAAAACATTTTAAAAACTGCAAGTATCATGTGCATAAGAGCAGAATAAAATATTAGGTAAATGTCGTCTTACTTTTTATTAGTGAGATAAAAGTATTTCCATTTGGGAGAAATAGTATCCATTCTGGGTTTTAAGATTCTTAGGTTCTAGTTAAGATTCTTGGGTTCTAACCTAACCAGGGCTAGGATTTAGCTCAGTTGGTAGGGTGCCACTATGCAGTCTCTGAGGTACTGAGTTCGATTCCCAGCACCGCAAAAATGGGAGGACATGACAATCCACTCCCAAGGCAATCTCAAAACAATCAGCCGTTGAAAACCCTGTAAGGGTTGCTATGTGTTGGACATGACTCGATAGCACCTATCAACAACAACAACAGTACCTAACTGACTTTGCAATGACTATAAAACTTTAAGTCAATTAAGTAACTCTTCCAGGTAACAATTTCCATAATTACTTAATAGAGATACAATCATAATTTCAAAAATTCCCTCCTCTCTGAGGAGCTAAAATGATAAAATTAAGCTAAAATATAAGACCAAGTTTAATTAAAATAACTGCAAGAACATGCTATTACTTTAGGAATCAATAGTTCCCAATGGAGAGAGAAAAGACTGACGTATGTCAAAGAAATGTTAGCTCGTTTATTTTGTTTTTCACTAAGTGGAGGTGGTGTATCACTGAAAAATGACTGCCTACAGTGAAAATATTGGGTCATCTTTTGAGAGAAATAAGACTTGTGAAACTCTAGAATTGTTACAAAGGCTCACTTGTTAAGAAATGGTAGAATATTGCTGAAGGTTTTATAGTGGCTCCTTTATAAATACTCAACACTTTGCAAATAATAAAAGTGCATGCTGGGTCAACCGTAAACCCCATCTGCCTCTCATATATATTCGTTGATCAGCGTAGGGAGCTCTCAGAGAATTTTTACTGTCTCATAAGATTCCAGGCTATTGCTAATGCCTTCTCTGGGAGGCCTTTATATCTTTGTTTTGATCATGTAAGGCTGTTGGTTGGTATTTGATAGCTGAAATTATTTCATCAATATCTCAGAGATAAAATGTTTCTTGAGGTGTATCTCTGACAAAATCTGTACGAATCATTCCCGTGCTAGTTTAGTTAGTTCTCATCATATATCTTCTTTGCTTCTACAATTAGAGTATTCACTAGGTGTTGTGTTTCTTCCTGTTTTCTCACCTGTAATTTTTTTTTTTTTTGCCATCTGAATGTTGATTACTTCATTTGAAGCTCTATAACTTATGATATTTGGCACATTTTGCCTTGTATTATATTCTTTGAATCTTTGTTACCAAATTCTACTCCAGATGATTAACAGATTCCAGGACTACGTATCCTAAGGCTTCCAACAATTTTGCAAGCTAGAAATTCAATAAATATTTATGTGAGAGTTCGTATTTTCCAAAGATGGCGGCGGCACCAACTCCCATCCCTTTTTCTCTTAGGTAATATAGCATTGGCTGTTCTCCATTAAGAGATGGAGTTCCTTTCTTTATCCTCTTGAGTGTGGGCAGAATTTTTTACTGTTTTGGCCAATGAGAGTAGGACAGAAGTTAGCCTGTGCCTCTCGGTACTACCTGTCATTTCCTGCCCCTGAATATTTGTTCTGGAGAGAACTTCTCTCTGGACCTCCTTTTCTCTTTGTGTTTCAGTTTACATAATTTCTGTTGATCTATATGAATCTTCAATATACCTTCAAGTTCACTGACTCTTTTCTTGGCTGTGTTTCCTGGATGGTATTGTTGTTGTTGTTAGACTATAGCCGTACCACTGTGGTGTCTGATCCTGTCAGATCTCAGAAGCTAAGCAGGGTCAGGCCTGGTTAGCAGCTAGATGGGAGATTGCCTGGGAACACCAGGTGCTGTAGGCTTGGGAGAAGGACCCGGTAACCCACTCCCAAAAATCAGTCCTTGAAACCCCTATGAATAGCAGAGAGGCACTGACAGTAATGTTTTGCCTATTGTACTTAGAATCACTATGAGTCAGATACCTACTCTATGACACTTAACAACAAGAAAACTACTAAATTAATGAAATTTCACTTTTTTTAGAGAAACCATTTCTATGCATTTTTACACTGGTTGGAGCTTATTTAAATTACACTGCATAGCTTATTGATTTCTGTTTTCTTCATTTTAAGACTATGTATGAATTTCATTGATTTTTGTAAGGCTTCACACTCTACAAGGAAATTAATTGAGAAATATTTTAATATGGAACACACAGTTGATAATACTCATGCAATCCATATTCTTAGGTTACTTAGAACTATACTTCCAATAGCTTTAAATTCTGTAAGAAAGCATTTAAAAATTCTGTATGTTGTTACTCATCACCACTTATTATATATCACTAATAGACAATTGCCTGCAGCGATAGCCCTGTGGCATCCGATCCCGTCAGATCTCAGAAGCTAAGCAGGGTCGGGCCTGGTTAGTACCTGGATGGGAGACCGCCTGGGAACACCAGGTGCTGTAGGCTTGGGAGAAGGACCTGGCAACCCCCTCCCAAAAATCAATCTGCCATTGAAAACCCTATGAACAGCAGAGAAGCACTGACAATAGTGTTTCCCCTG